>VYXF01007125.1:163284-178226 GCA_013397295.1 Polioptila caerulea
GAAAGAAAGAAAAAAAAAAGACAGAAAAAAATCTGTCAAAAAAAATTAAGACTAAAACCAAAGCAAGTAAAAGTGTTCTGATTTGAGAGGGCTTGTATTAGCTTCAGCATGATAAAGATTGCAGTACAGATCTAGCATATAGTTCTTTCATTCTGTTCAAATAGACAAGAAAAACAAGCCATAAAATTCTATTGAGGAAAATTAGATTTTCAAATGTATTATCTGAGTTTTACACTTTGTATAGGGAATATGTACAGATAAAAAGAATTTCCCAGGTTTTTTGTGGATAATTAGTTTGATTATTAGATTTGATGTATCTGGATGAGATTTTAATTTTAATTAAAAAAAATTAAAAATTCAATTAAGAATATTCTTTTTTCACTATAAAGCTAGCTGGAGGCTCACTCCAAAGTATTTTTTACAGTTATACGATACACCATGCAGGAGGGACAAAAAAATGAGAGCACTGAACTCTTACAGCTAATACTCCCCTCAAAACCTTGGACTCAGGAAAGCATTTATTTGAAATCTCTCCTGATTTACTGGCCCTCAAAGAGGATGACTAATGGAACAGATAAAGACAAAATATGTCCCAAAAGCCAAATTCTAAATTCCTTTTTCTTCACTTATGATGTTAAAGGCCATGAATTTGAATTTTAAATCATTATACTAAAGAATAAAATACAACGTGCAAGGCTAGAAATGTTTTGAAACTTTTAAATTGAATGTTTGCACTTCAGTGTTTGAAGTCATCGCAAAGACATTTTCATTTAAATTATTTAAGCAGAGTGGGAATAAAGAAAGAAACAATTGCAAATGTTGGCATGTTCACCAAGTTGCTGAGATAGATTCTGACATCTGTTACAGCTACTGGTAAAGTGGTTTGATTTGGGAGTGTTAATAACTATGTTTTGATATCTTTGTTTGTACAAATTGAATAATTTTTAAAAATTTTGGATGTAGAGTTAAAGCTTTGTGTTTTCAGTCAAAGAAAACTTAAGTAATACTACTAAAATATAAGCCATTTTCCAAAAATACATGAATGAAAAAAATTTTGCTTTTACTTTATTGATTATCTAGAAACACCATAAATAAAATCTGTCAAACATAACTTAATTTTTTTTAATTGCAGGTCATAATAAAAAGAAGACTTATTCTTTCTTTCTCATGTTCTTTTTTAAAATCTTGTATTTATAAGGGAAAATTTTCAAGTTTTTATCCTATATACAATTCTAGAAGTAAAAAAATGTTCAACATTTCATTCTCTTATGACTCACTTATCACTGCAATCTTTTAAACAGAGGCTTTTTGAAATCTCTGTCCTGTGTGGGTGGTTCATTCAGGAGCTACTCAGGCAAAATATGTCTGTGATTGTGTTAATTTTGATGGGCCATCAAAGATCTGCATCATCCTCAAACCACCCACATCTGCTTTAATTGCTTTGGCATGTTTGTTAAACCAATTAACATCAAGTTTCTACAAACTTTCAATCTTACGACTCTACTCCATGCAGTTTACTGTTGTATTCACATCAGAATTTGTAGTTTTCTGTTCCAAAAAGAAAAACTTAAAAATTATTTTAATAACGAACAAAAGAAAAAGATTTGCATACTTTCTTTTTTCAACGTTCTCCTGCCTTGATTCAATTCAGGTAATTATTCATATAATTCAATGGGAATTATTTATGCAGTTCTAATATACATTCTATTAGGAAAAATGTTTTTAAAAGTAGGATAACTGCATTTTTTTTTTTAAAAAAAGAAGACTATTGAGCATCCTATAAAGAATGCCAAGAGAATATTGTACCCCTGGCCATTAAATAGTATTTTTGAGAAATGTGGGGCAAAGTCAGGTGAAAACTTTCATGTTCCCCTGAACTAAGGAAAATACTTCATGCTTTCATCTAGATGATTCTTTCATTGTTTGGCTGACAGTTTGGAATGGTTTTTTGGGTTTTTTTGTGAAAATCTTTCTCTTAAGTTCTTTTGTGTGGTGTAAGCATGTGTCAAAATGTGCTTGGTCACATATGGAGGGTAGAAGATGCTGTACTTTTATGAGAAAACTGACTTTTGCCATTGCAAGACATTAAACATTCTTGAAAAGTGATTTCATATGGCATAAAAAAAAATTCAACAAGAAAGATAAAACTACATTACTATCAAACATTTTGTATTTTTAGAGTAATTTATGTTTTTAGGTTCAAAATCTGTTCTCTAATACCAACATTAAATTTAAAAGATTTTGCTGGATTATAAAAAGTAAAAACAAATTTAATCCTTATTTTTTCTACATTGTTTTTGACCATGCTTCTGGTCACTTGTCATTTTTATTGCAGCATTTACATCATGCTCCAGCCATGCTTACTGTCTTTGCTAATTCCTTGCTGAAGTGCTAATGTTTTATCCGTATTATTTTGTATTTGTGATCAGTAATTGCTGATGCTTCTCCTTTAACATTACATTTCCCTCAGCATTCTCAGGCAAATAATAGGGATTAATACTCCAAAATAGAAACAAATTAACAATTTCAACTTGGGGCATCCAGTAAAAATGAAAAAATAAAAAAACAAAACCAATAAAAGCAAAACTCCCCTTCAGGTTCTCTACAAAAGAACCTTTTATAACTTCAACATCTTACTGCTGAGAATGCTCGAGGTGTGCATAATATATTGTCTTTTTTCTTCTCACAGTAACAAAAGCAGAGTCTACTCTCTAATTATATAGGTGAGAAAAAAGGTTAGTCCAGATCTTCAAATCATAGACTACTTGCATAGTAAAAGCAAGATCTTCAGCCTTATTGTCTTTCTTTACTGAACATCACTTGCCATCTGCTGGCTGAGTTGCAATTAAAGTGATTTTGAATACAATTTCATTTTTATTGTTTATCTTCCTAATTTTACTGTAATTTAATTTAAAAGAAAAAACCCAGTATATCTTGTCATTATCTGTTTCTGATTTTTACCTTTATATACATATTTGGAAACCATGTGGCAACTAAAGGAACAAGCAACGTTTCACGCATTCCAGATATTATCAACCTGAGTGGTATAAAAACTTGATTATAGCAAAATAAAATCTTGGAAAAAATTCAAATATTTGTTAAAAAGAAGATATCTAACAGAGAGCATGTAAGGAAATTGGAAACTAAATTGTCGAGTAAAAGAATATTTAAATGGAAACCACTAAATAAGGAAGAGTAGCCTACGGTTATTTTGTATATTTGTAAAATGGTGGGTTCCTCCACTGTTCTTTGACTAACCTGTGCCTTATCATAGTGTGCAGGTATTTACCAGCTATAATGGCTTTGTTCACACAGGTACTATTAAAAGCCTGAGGTTATTTTGAAGAAGAAAAGTGATTCTCGGATCATTTACAAAAGAGCAGGAGACTAAAGAGAAATCTCCTTGTCCACACGTATTTTTCTAAATTCCTTCTCACTGAAGTCAACATGCCAAATTCAATTGAAATCAAGTGACAGAAGAGGCCACAAATTAACACAATCTCAGCCCATATGATAGATGCAGATACATGTTAAACTGGAGCTCAGGAAAGAAATGGTAGTGAAATAAAGGCGAGTGAATTGAATCATGTGATATTAAGTCTAAAATACTGTTAAATACAAAATTTTGTCCAATATAAACATTAGAAAAGTAGGTTACAACACACTGCAGTTTATGTACAGATTGGTAATCTTTGGTATAGGATAATTAACAGCATGCTACTGATGAATTAATATAATCAGTAACAGCATAACAAATTCAATGCATAGTACTCATTCTTCTTACCTGAATCTTTTAGTGTAAGAAATTGTACATATATTTTCATAGTCAACACTTTGACAAATGGGACAGGCCTGAATGGTATGATTACAAATGCAGAATACAGAATTTGAGATTAAATTCATGACTTTTAAGAAATCATACTGGCCAAAACAGTACACTTAGTCACTCACACTCCTGCTTCTTTTAGGTACACAGAAAGCTTCTAACAACTACAAAAAATTGTCTTATGTGCTTCTTGCACATACACTTAGAAAGTAGAACTTTTTGTTTAAATCACCTTCCTTTCTAGACTGCTTTGTACACCCATTTTGGGTTACCTAGGAGAATAAAGCATGGTGGGTATAATTGCATATAAACATTTAAAGATTTACTGAACCGCATTAAATAGAGATTCATTCAAAACCCTGCTTTATTTTCTAGTTCAGCAGTTATCTGAGAATTTTCTGTATAGCAGATCAGCTGCTCAAGGTCATCACCCCCAGCAAACACATGAACACACGAATACATACACACACACATACTGTAAGTTTAATAGTTTATAAGCTATAAATAATAGTGAAATAGTGAAATAATATTGAAGTACTGAGCTACACACTGTTGTCAAACAGTTCAAACACAACTCCTGTGCTGGAGCAATGTGTAAGCAGAAGTGAAGCTTGTTTTGGCAGGGGGTTGTTTGACTGTCTGAGTACTTAGTTATGGAAGACAGCAAATTAATAGGGACTGTTGAGGCTGATACAGCTTTGTTGCAGCAGGACTGAGCAGTGTACTCACTCTGGCTGATTATTTGGTGTCTGAAAACTATTCTTGATTTACTTTTTTTCATAATTCTGCAAAATGAGTTGTTTCCAGCTATACAAAGATTTATACCTGGTTACCAAGAAAGCTTAGGCATGTCAAATAGGATCAAAAACTATGTTCCACTTTCCTAGAATTTTTATGTTGCATCATTTAACTTTCATGACTGAAGTAATACTAATGCTGATATGACTAATACCTACTTAATAGTAACACATGACTTTGATGAATGTTGCTAATATGGGGAAACAGAGTCATAATGCTATTTCTTATATTTTATATACTTTACAGTTTTAAAATTATGCATAATTGCACCATTATTATATAAGATCAGTAACCTGTCAATCTTTAATTTCCCTTTGATTTCTTCTAGACTCCTCTAAGCACACATTTCCTAGAGTAGTGTATGCAAAAGAAATCTATTTTCTTGAAAAGTACCTTCAGTGTTTTTTTATGAATAGCTGAGGTTTGCAGCACTTTTGGCAGTTCAAACTATCGAACAACATCACAATTATCAGGTACAAACTGTATTTCTCTTAACATCTTGAAAGAATAGAAGAGGGCATTCTCAGAATGAGAAAATTAATGATTTATGACGTAGTAAGAACATTGAGATGGCATGCTAAGCTGGATTCTTTTTTTTCATGTAGATCTATGTTTTGACTGAAAGAATTGGGCAATTTATGTTAACGGGTAGCAGTGGTTAACTCCTAGTATCTGAAAGGGTAAATTGAAACTATGATTTTTTCATGAAGAATGTCCTGATTATTGTTTTAATAAGACAGTTAAGTAAAAGTAATAACTAAAAATAATAATAAAAAAAGTAATCTGACACTACTCTTACATATGTCAACCCCTTATTAGCTGGAAAAAAATGTTTGCATTTTTATCTCCTTTGAATGACAAAGGATATTGTGGAAATTTATATATGACTAGGAAAGAAAAGTCAGCCTTTTGCAAATTAATTTATCTCTAAATACTAGAAATGGGAAATTATAAGAATTATATTAGATAAAAACGTCATGAACTTAAAAAAGCCGATTCTTCACTACTGTTAACAAAACAAATGTGAAAATCCTTCAGTGTCCTATAGGTTAAATCTCTCTTACTCTGGAAGGAGTTTTACATTTCTACATGTCACTGAACCCAGTCTCCTGACAATGTAATCAACCACATTGTAAATTGATTCATCTTTCTAACAAAATTAGCAATATCTTTTTGTCCCACTTACTCTTCTGACTTAGTACTCTCCACCATTGGCAGATTGAATGTTAGAAATATCTGGGTTTTTCTCCTAAATTTATTTCTGCTGCATTTATATCAATCTGTTCTTGTGCCAACTTTGCACTTTAGCTCTGTAATGTATTTATGAGAAATTATAAACCTGTATAGACTTCATTTCACTAGGATAAATAAGCCAATATGGTTAAGTATTTTTGACTAAATTAAGCTATTTTGATGATAAGTTCTTTTCTGCATCTGATTAAATCTGTTTAAAACAATGACTCATACTGTATACAGCAAATATTGCCCATATTATTTGTTTAAGGAATCTAAGATAGTCTCCTCGTGTGATAAAACTGTAAAACAGGCCATTTAGAATGAGAATTCAGAGTATTGTTGACATAGTCTGGAGCTAATTTGTTTCTGTCAATTGCATAGACAGACTTTTTTTATAATAGTGATATTCCAACTGAAAAAAAAAATTAAGTCACAGAAATTCTTTCCAATATTTCAGATGAAATTTCTCTTTTGTTTTGGCCCGACTCCTTACCTATTGCAAGTACACGGCCTGATCAGCCATACAAAACTCAATGACTTTTTCATGTCTCCATTATAACTGCTAGCTGAAGAATTAATACAGACAGGGTTTTGCCTTCCTTTGCCCTTTCCGACTCAGAATCTTCATGCATAAAAACTTTTATTATGAGCTATCATGCACTTTTTACTAATATAATTCATTTTCCATTTCCATTTATGTTCCCTCAGAGTTAGTTCTTCCTGTTCTGATTCTTTCTATGAATGATGCTTTCCATCAAATGATTTTTCATGAAATGTTGTTAATGCTTTCTGCCTTTTTGTTCTTATTAGTGAGATCCCTGGGATAAGAATTTACTTTTCATCCTAGCGGCTTCCCTTTGAATACTATTATTCTCAGTCTGAAACAAAATTCCTTACAACTGCAGCCCTCATTCTCCAACTTTAGAATAATTTGCTGTGTGGTTTTGTGTTAAATGCTTTGCATTATATCTCTAGAGTTTAAAAAAAAAATAAACAGTGCATTACAATTTTTCTGAAGAAAGCAACATTAGAGAAATGAGCACTACATTTAGAAATAGGGTGAGCACTAAATTTTTGACAATAGTACAAGCCATTTATGTGAAATAGCTTCAACAATGTCATCTGATATGTATATGCAGGTTTATTCCTTGATTGGGCACTTTTTTTTTTGTGAGTGTGAATTACTATGTTCCATATAGTACTTTATTTCCTAATCTTAATTTCATATAAATAGGATTAGCTAAATGTTGTTCTTGATTAAATGTGATTTTTTGAGAAATTACTACAGACAAATAATTTTTAAGGCTTCAATACAGACTATCTCCCAAATACAGGGGAACTAAATTATGCTAGGTATGCTTTTTGATCTGAGATATATAATCCATGAAATTGTTCTTACAAAGAATACACTATAACCCATTTGTTACTTTTATGACCTGATCCACACTAATCTCACTGCAAGAACAGTTAATCCAGTTACTTGTCTTTTGAGGATTCTAAAATGCAAGAGCTTGTTATGTATTGCTTAATTTAGGACATGGTAAAAGTTCTCATCCATATAAGAAAAGCTGCTACTTTTATATTATTGACTCTGAGGATATTATATAATTGAAAGAGGTTTAAAAACCAGCCTCTCAATTATGGAGTAGTGCCAATTTTGCTGAGCTGCATATAGTGTTCATTGTGACAATCTGTTAACTGGAACAATCTGTGAGTGTCAGTTCTTCAGTAAGTGTAACGTAAATTACTTTTCAAAAAGAAAAAAAAAGGAGAAAATTCTATGCTTTCCTGCTGTTTCTGATTTAATTGTTCTATATTGTCTGAATTTTACATTTTTAGTTTGAACATGTTTTTCTAATAGTATTTTTATCTCTTATAATAGGAAAATTATTTTAAGTGATATTAAAAATCTGAAGAATTATAAGAATTTATTTTAATTTTTAACTCCCAAAGTCCTATTATCAAGGAAACCTAGGCTAGTTTATTCATAAATGTACAGCAAGTATGCTTTTAGTATGACTTCTAACAGTGTGATATAATTTAGCAAGGGAAGCAAAACTAGCTCTGAGAGCAGATTTTACATGCTCTATTCAATAGAGATCCTTTATCTTTTTTTTCCCAGTAGATGCAGGTATTTTTTCTTGAAGGGAGAGAACAGAATATGTAACCAGTAGCTAGAATGTTGCTTTCATGCAAAGATTAAGTGTATAATATGAATCCCAACTCCAAAGCAAGAGGGGAGAAACAAAGTGTTTTAAAGATTTGAAGATCATACTTCTGACGATTTGAGAAATATTGGTTCTACTTTTGCAAATAGTAAATCTCAGACATAATTTTGAAGTTCCTAACATACTTTTTCAGAGTATCCTGGGCAATAATTGGCAAGCTCTTTCTGTAGATATTTTGATATTGTATAGTAGTACATTTGCAATCTTGAACAGGCCACAGACCTCACTTTTGATGTTAAAAGTACATTTTTATCCTATAGAACAGTAGTGTAGAAGCATAACTAATCTCCTTTGGAGATGTTTTAACAGTAGCATCACAGGGACTTTTTCTTTTGGTGGAAATTGAAAACATGTTCAGTTTCAATCTCTTCAAGGACCCTATGGAGTCATGTCATGGATGAGACCTGTCCCTCAAGCATCCCCTGAGTAAATATGAGATTTTCAAAGGGGATTACACTATGTAATTAATCTTGGGTCATCAATCCTATGTTATCCCAAATAAATCTGCTCCAAAATCCTTACTCTACAAGAGGACCAACCTCAACAGCTTGACACATGCCTACAGCCTAAGTAATATACTCAGAGAGGTAAACTAGGTGGCTCTGAGTTCTGGATATTATGTCATTTCCAACCTTTAACCATATAGCAACAATCTTCTGATTTCTGAGATCAACACATGGAAAAAAGGTGACACTTTAAATAGTGAAATACTCATCTCTTTGGGTGAAATGGACTAACTTTAAATCCGAAATAGTTTTCCTGTTGTGCAATCTGACCTTCTTGCTCTCCAAAAAAAACTTTCAGTGATCCAGAGGCTCTTTATGCTAAAATGTGTGGTTATGTACCCCCATGAAAACTTCTTTCTTTTCATAATTTCTTAGACTTAGCTTAGAATTTGTTTCCAGCTGTGTATCAATGTCCTTTCTATTAGAGGCTCTCTTCTTGAACACCCTGTCCCATTTATAGAAGCTTTTCCAAATCTGAGCACTCTCCAATAAGCTCAATCTAATATACTACCTGGAAGATTTTCCTGCAGGATGTGGAGGTCTGGGCCAGACAAGTGGACAGTCTTCTTTCCTATCTTCAGTCACACTTTAACCAAAGGCTATCTATCTGTTGTGCATCTCATTTTCAGATTTAAATTCAGAATTGATTTCTTATGCAGTACAGAAACTTACATGTTTAGTTGTTTAGAATGGAATTTAAAATGCAGTGTACAAAGCCTAGAATAAAATGAAATACTTATGTCTTCTTATTTCTTCAGGAAATTCTCTATCTTTATTTCAGGCATATGAATTCCATAACTGTAACTAGGTATGTAAAAGATGGAGATGGTTGTATTTTTGCTTTGGTAAATAAAGAGCTTTATTTTCAAAGCTCTTTATATTGGGATGCAAATGTTTTGACCCTCAAAAAACACTAATTGATTGATGCATTGATATTCTTCTTTCTGATGTCTACCTGAGAGGTTCAATGTAGAAATAGTTCCATTTGAAACTGTAAAGAAACAACAGGGGTGTATTATAAAATTATAGATTCATATATATCTAAATGTTCATATCTTTTTAGGAAGAATTTGAAGACCTAAAAAATTACTTTCATAAATCAAGAAATTCCATGAAAGCTGTGAGATGCAAAGTTTATCTCTCTTGGCTCAGGCTGGTCCTTGGCTGCATGTCTCTGAAATCTGGGATAACAACAAGAGCTCTGTTTATGATCATTTTCCTGGATATTTACTATTGGCTTCTACAGAAGTCAATAAACATTTTATGGAGGTCTACCCAAGGGTGCTCTACTCTAAATAAAATAACCCTATAGCCAATGAGGTGTGGTAAAAATGAAGTTATCATTCATGATTCACCAGTGTTTTTATTTGATTATCATGATTCGCTTGTGATTGGTATCATCTTTGTTCAACTTTGCTTATCCCAAGATTTAAATAAGGTTGACATTCTTAACATTCACAAAATTATTCATTACCATATTAAGTCCACTGCCCACACAAAAAGCAGAAAACCTTGCTGACAAGATGATAACACATATTTAAAATTATATAATTTATTATAATAATTTATAATATATTATAAATTATTATATTATAAATAATATAATATAATAATTTAAAATAATATAAACTCAATATCTCATGTCTATGATAGCTTTATCAAGAGTCACTTTACAGTTAATATGAAAAATATGAAAATCTTGGTCTAATTATCAACTGAGTAAATTCTATTTTGTCAATACGAAGACTGATAGCAGATGCCAAAGAGTAATGATCATCAATTCATCAATTACTTTATGTACACTGTGGAAAAAAGAGAACAACCTACAAATTTAGTGGGCCTACCCACTATCCACCACCTCCAGTAAAATGGAGTAAACACATCTAGTTACTATGGCACCTTCTTCTAAGTCCTTGAAATCCAATGCAGAAGGATCATGGTCAACAAACACTGGAGCTGGATTATTTCCTGGCACTTGCTTCCTGGATCACTTTTATGAATTAGCATAGAATAGGAAAACAGCTGGAGTGTTTTCAAGGAAAAATGTTCAAATCAATAGGTGTGTTTCAAGAAGGCAAGCAAATAAAACTTGACTTCAAATGTATCAGATGCCTTTGAGCATAGCTAGTAAATATATTTCACTTCTATTCTGTAACTGTGATATTCAGGCCATGGAGTATATTTGAATTGTTTTTCTGATTAAAAATGTGGATATTTAAAATCTTACTAGTGCAGCTTTACTTTGCAGTGTTTGTAAGGAGATTATTAGTTTTTAACAAAACACACTGAATCATGGAGTCATAACATGCTAAGGTTTGGAAGGGTCCTAAAAAATCACCTTGTCCCAAAAGCCCCTGCCATCAACAAGGAACACCTCTCACTGGATCAGGTTGCTCAAGGCCTTTTCCAGCCTGGCCCACAACACTGCCAGGGCTAAGGCATCCACAACCTCACTGGGCAACCTGTTCCACAATCTTACCAGCCTTACAGTAAAGATTTTTTCCCTAAAATCTAGCATAAATTTCCCCTCTTTCAATTTGCAGCCATTACTCATTGTCCTATCACTGCAGTTCCTGACAAAGAGCCCCTCTCAAGCTTCCCTATAGCCCCCTCTGGGAAAGCTCTTATGAGATATCCACGCAACTTTCCCTTCTCCAGACTTAAGAGCCCCAATATGCTCAGCCTGTCTTCATAGAGAACATCCTGTAATCTTCTCAACTGACTGAGGCCCTCCTCTTGACTTATTCCAACAGTTCTATGTTCCTCTTTTGTTGAGGACACCAGAACTGCGCACTGTATTCCAGGCGGGGTCTCAACTGGAAAAGAGGAGTAGAGTGGGAGAATCTCCTCCTTTGACCTGCTGGCCATGCTCTTTTTGACACAGCCCAGGATGTGGTTGGCTTTCTAGGTACACATTGCTGGCTAATGTTGAGTTTTTCGTTAATCATCATGCTCAAGTCTTTCTGTACATGGCTGCTTCCAGTCACTAGTCTGCCCAACCCATAGACGTGCCTGGGATTACCATAACCCAGGTATAGGACTTTGCACTACATTTTGTTTACCTTCATGAGGTTTGCATCAGTCCATTTCTCAAACCTGTCAAGGTCCCTCTGCATGGCATCCCTTCCCTTCACCTTGTCAACTGCACCACACAGCCTGGTGTTGTCAGCAAACTTGTTGAGAGTGCCCTTGATCACACTGGCCATGTTGCAAACAAAGATGTGGACACCACTCATCACTGGTGTCTGTGTGGACAATGAGCTGTTGACCACAGCTCTTTGCATGCAGCCATCCAGCGAGTCCTTCATTCTTTGTCTATGTGGAAAAAGTAGTGCATCCATCCATGTCTCTCCAATTCAGTGACCAGGATATTGTGGGGGACAGTGTCAAACACTTTGCTTAAATCTTGGTAGACAATGTCTGTTTCTCTGCCCTTATTCCCTAATGCTGTAGCCCCTTCACAGGAGGGCACCAAATTCATCAGGTGTGACTTCTACTTTGTAAAGACATGTTGGCTATTACCCTTCACCTCTTTGTTTTCATGTGTCTTAGCATAGTTTCCAGGAGAATCTACTCCGTGATCTTGTCTAGCACAGAGGTGAAACTGACTGGTCTGTAATTCCCTGGGTTTTGCGCTTTCTCCTTTTAAAAACTGATGTCATGTTTCCCTTTTCCAGTCATTGGAATCTTAACCTGACTCATGATTTTTCAAAAATTGTGGATAATGGCTTAGCAACTTCATCTGTCAGCTCCCTCAGGATCCTCAGATGAATCTAAATAGGTACCGCAGTATTATATTGTCACTTCAAGATTGCTGATCAAACATACTAGGCTAGGCTTTTCACAGGAAAGTTTGATTAGTTTCTCCTAACACTTCAATGAACATGAGTCCTTGGTGTAAACAGACATATATTTATTTTACAGTGAAAAGCTGAATCTGGACAAGGGAAAATGTTATAATTTGCTTTAAATGTTATAATTGACTAAGGTCCACTATAAAATTACACAATAATTCTCAGAATTTTGTGTTCATTTTTTGCAGACTTTGTTTATCACACTTCAGTGATAATTTTGGTTATATGTCATGGACTGTTTAGGATCATATGTTTTTCTGTAATCAAATTTCTCCTAGGGAAACTACTGTCCTTGAACAGCTGCGCTACCTGTCACACTGAGCAGAGAAAATGCCTATTTTGAGGTGCAGAAGCAGCTGGTTTTCCTTAGTAGGTGCTAAAGCAAATTTCAGTCATTGTCTAACAAGTTTAGACTAAGTTTTGGTCCCTAGTGTCATTTCTATTAAATAATTAAATTTAATAATTTAAATAATTTAAATCATTCCTTTTCTTGCTACAGTCTTTTTCAAAGTGAACATTATTAAAATCTAAATTTCAAATATTTGATTTGTTTCAGCTATCTATGTGGAAAAGTTGTAATTTTCACTGCTGGCTTTAGGGAATGTCCTATATAGACTTCTGGTTTTGTTGTGGTTTCACTTCAGCCAGCAACGAAGCCCCACTCACTCACACCCTGACCAACAGGATCAGAAGGTGAATCAGGAGGGTAAAAACTAGAAAAGTTGTGGGTTGAGATAAAGACAGTTTAATAGGGAAAACAAAAGCCTTGCATACAAAAAGAGCAAAGCAGGGAATTAGTTCAGTGCTGCCCATGGGCAGGCAGGTGTTTGGCCATCCCCAGGAGAGCAGGGCCCCATCAGAGGCAAGAGTGACTTGGGATGACAAACTCCATCACCCAAAATGACCCACTTCCTCCTTCTTCCCCCACTTTACATACTGAGCATGATGTCATGTGATAGGGAATATCCCTTTGGTCAGTTGGGGTCACCTGTCCAGGCTCAAACCCCCATGCAGTCCCAACTTCCTCACCAGCATGGCCATTCCAAAAGCAAAAAATGCCTTGGCTCTGTGTAAGCCCTGTTCAATGGTAAGGAAAATAACTATATTATCAACCCTCTGTTCTGCACAATTCCAAAACACAGACCCATCCCAGCCACTGTGAAGACAATTTATTCTACCCCAGACAAAATGAGCTGGACAGGAATTACTGTCAAATACTTTAATGAGAAAATGGCTTTTTACTTATACTCTTTACTTACTTTTTATATTAAAAAACCAGAATTCAACAGTGACAGTGTGTTCCAGTCTTGTATGTGTGAGGCTTACCTGTCAAATAATTTATAAAATAATATGAAGATGGAAAAAATAATTTCAAGCCTTAGTTCTTAGATCCAAACACTAAACCAAATCTGTTAGAAGTTTGCAAAACAAATAACTAAAATTTTCTTCTTATTATTCAAAGCAGAATCTGGAATTACAAATTTATTCTCATATGTGTAATACATGTTTAAATTGTTTCAAATGCTTATCAAATGTCATGTGTTCTTTAAAACCGTGTGGTTTTTTTCTGAAGAAGCTAATAAAGAAAATAAAATTAGTATAACAAAATATTAGCAGATCAGACAATACCACTATTAATACATTCACACTATTTCCTATTCAACTCTGGTTCAAGTAGTTAAAAGCCATGAAAAACAAAAATATGTTACTCACAGTTTTCCCCAATATTTATTTAATCAGATAACTTTTCATGGCAATGTTATTTATAAAAAACATGTATAAAAACTTCAATATTCTGTCAGTTTATTTATGTTTGTTTCATTGCAAAGTTTATTCTTTCTCAGCCATGTGTAAAACTCCTAGAACCATCTTCAGTTCTAAGATTTTCACCCTTGACTGCCTGTTTGTCATCTCCTCATAGAATCTCCCCATCCCCTCACTCAGTTCCTTAAGTGTTGCATCTGATCCTGTGGTTTGTTGTGTGAGGCCCCTGGTCTGATCATGTTTCAGGCCTTCTAAGGAGCCATTTCTTTTATTCTGTAAGCTTGGAGGTATACAGTCTAGTAAACTTATATTTCTTTTTGATCCTGTTTAAGACTTTTAGCCTGTAATTAGCCCCTTGATTTCTCCTTCTCTGTCATTAGAATGTAAATGCCTTCATGGCAGGGACCATCTTACAAGTGCAAAAATGTCTTAACACTGAGAGCACAACTATAAGAAACGTTTTTTTTTTTCTGTAGGGTATGGGTAGGAACAGAATATGCAACATTTTGGGAAAGCTACAGCTTTTCATTTTGGAACAAACTATGATTACATTAGGTAACCAGTTACCCTGAAAAAACGAGAAATTTAGAAGTAGTCTCTGGACAAGATATAACTTAACTGAAAGACATTAATTGATAGCCAGGCACTCCAGCTTAACATAGTGGGAAAAAGAAAGGTGGACTTGTCTAGAAACACAGGAAAATAATTTAAAAAGAAGGAAAAAAAAAAA
>VYXF01007125.1:178293-205892 GCA_013397295.1 Polioptila caerulea
AAAAAAAAAAAAGCAGGCTGTGTCTCTCAAGTTTGAGCTTTTCTGTACCTAATCAAGCCTGGGATACAGTTTTTAGTTGCCATGCTGCTTTGACTAATCAGGCCGTTTTCCTTTTCACATATGGATTTAAAGAACTGTCTTTTGGCAGAAAATCTCTTCAGAATCTGGCTCCTTATCTTTTTGTTACTTTGTCAAGTGAACATTCAAGCACACCCTCTTTTCAACACAGGACTTTCATCAGCTCCACAGCAATAGGAATCAGAAAGCTTGTGACTGAAAAATAGTAAAATGTTTGTGTAAAATCCTCTTTATTCAGTTTAGCTCCATAAACACAAGTATAAATGAACAGTTATTAAAATCTGTGACATTTTTAAACAGCCACAAGAATCTTATAAACGAGTCTGGATTACCCAAGAATTCAGAATTATGCTGAAAACACAGTACATTGAAACCTGTATTCTATTAACAGAAATAATTAAACTCCTGCAATGATTTTTTGCTTGGATGGGAAAAGATTACAAGTAACAGAATGATCTGACTTGAAAGGACCCACAAGGATCAACGAGTCCCAACACCTAAATGAATGACTCGTGGGGATTGAATACATGACCTTGATGTTAAAAGTAGATGCATATTTTTAAGACAAGAAATTATAAAACCTTATATTTTTGTTTTTATCTTTTTAAAATTGTTGTAATACATTTTTGTATTTATCATTCAGCAACATATACGACCCCTTCTGATAATTAGTTTAATTGACTCTCCTTTTGCTGTGCCTTACCACAATTGTTTCTGCAAATAAGTATCATTTCCTCCCAGCCACTAGGAGCTTGTCTCAGGAGAGTTAACACCTTTTTTCAAGTTCATTAACTGTTCTCATGATCATCACCTGAAATGCTTGAATGATCAAATCTCATTTTCCCAAAGCCTATAACTTACCTCTGTAAACTCATCTTTTACAGTGATCTCCTGTATGTGTGAGGCATCATTAGCACTCCTTCAGACATTCATGAGAAAGTGAGTTCTGTAAAGATTATGCTTGCTACCCCAGAAATTTGCTCAGTTGAAGGCTGGAATAGACAGTTTTGAAACAGAGCATAAATCTTTCTGTCTCTCTCTTTTTCCAGTTAAGTGCTGAGATGATGACAGACAGACACTGGTGCTACTAGATTTGTAAATGCAGAAACCTGAGTAGTAAATACATAGTCCTAAATATTACACACTACAAAATAAATTCATCTGAGCAAAATTTTTCTTAAAAGAGATTTCTTTCTTCTAGTTCTTTCTATATGCATTTTACATCTAAGTTTACATATTTTTCTTATCCAGACAAAAATCTCTTATGTTGCAAATCTCCATGGTTTTGAGAGAGTTGTATTCACACAGACTTCATTTGCTGCCCTCTTTAGCAAGTGTAGAAAATACTAGCTGTGCACTGATATATTCCTGCAGAAATTTACTAGCCATACAACAAGTTCCTAACTCTTAGAATTTCATTTTAAGTACAAGAAGGATAGGGATTTTGTATGGTAACAAATGCCTCTAAGTAGCTATTGTGATTACTCTTATGCAATGTCTGCTCCATGCCACAAACAAATTAACCAGAATTTTAAAATAGGTCGTAAGTTTATGTTTGACTGTTTCAGTCAAGAAAGATGTATGATGAGATAGAATAGAATATACTGGCCTGTCCTGAAACAACAAGTACTGTCAAACAGATAGGTCTTAATAATTAAGTGTTTAATTGAACTACCTTATGAGGAAACATGACTATTTTGAAGTACTTTATTCTGACAGTTAGCTAGCAGCACACTTTCATATATTATTCTTTGGTTTTTTTTCTATGATATTTTTAATGGTCTGTTGATTGACAAATATGATTCTAAAATTATTTGTGCAGAAAAATATAAATTTCTGGGATTTTTTTCCCCTACTGTCTCTGAGAATATGCCATCTGTATTTCTTAATCTTTAAGAAAAATCCATGGAATTTCAATAATAGGAAAAATTAAAATTGTATATGTTTGTGTCATCAAAATATGAACTGCCACAAATGTTTCTGCACTGTTATTAATCAAATTAAGACTTCGGTCTGGTATGACAATGCAGTATTACATCTGTTCAGTAAGCCCAAATGAAAAGGTTACAGGGTTATTTGAGTGCATTAAATGTTCAGTCTAAGATAATGAGCATCAGTTTAAGATTATTTCCAAATGCAACATATGCTTACATATAATTCTGCTACAAAGCTTTATTTTAGAGAAGCTGCCTGGCTTACTTAATGTGCTTCTGAGATACCAAGCTTTATGTCTCATATTGGAATGATACTCGAAATAGAAAATAACACAAAACTGAATATAAGAATAGTGTGACTTGTAAAAAATATCCGTTGCAAAAATTTGTCATAGAAGCTCAAAAGACTTCTCACAAGGCTGTTTATTTTTGAAATGGAGGAAGAATAAAAAAGACAACAGGACAAGGGAGAATGCAATCATCAATACAGAAGTCAACAAGATATTTATGACGTAGGAGATTTAGGAAATTCATTTCTTTACTACGCTACTAAATTGAATGATTACAGGGGACTGTTTGGTTGGTTCAGGGGTTTGTTGTTTTTTTGTTTGTTTGGCTGGCTGGTTTTTTTATTTTGTTTTGGGGATTTTTGGTGTGTTTTCTTCTGTTTGGTTTGCTGGTTTGGTTTGTTGGTAATTTGAATATTAAATAGCCTTACATGCCTTTCAAAGTAAGGATAGCTCATTTATTTCTGCAACAATTGCATGTTTTCCAGTGTGCAGAGATAGTGCATTGTGCCAAGGCAAAGTACAGTAAGCTCTGGCAAAAAGGAAATGAGAAGCCATCTGAATTGTTTCTCTGCTCAAATATTCAAAAAGCAAAAAACTAATAAGAAATTTTGTAATATAATGAAAAAAATTTAAACATATAATACAAAAAAATTGTAAATACATTAAGTCTTGCAAAGAAAAATGTAGAAATACATCACTTCTCAATTAATTCAACTTCACACTGATTGTGTGGTGTTGAGATGATGGCTAGAACCCAAAGACAATTTTGGAAATGAGCTAGTAGAAAACAAATGCATGCAATATATTGAAAGAATTGTTTAATGATTTTTAATTAATAAAAAATGGAATTTTGGAGGGTTATTTTCGTTTCATTAATAGATGAAAATAAAATATACAGCAAACCAAAAAGATTTTCCTTTTTTATATACTTTTCTCCTCTTTTAAATGGACAAGAAGACTAAGAGGCAAAGAAGTGCAAAAACTCAAAAATGAAACAACTATTTGAAAAAGGAGAATACTATGAAACGGTATATTTTCATATTTTTTTTTACATTTTTTTCAACATTTTTCCTCTTTTATGCAAATAAACCTATAAGTTAACAAAATTTATTGATGAAGATTCCCCTCCAAATGTTTTAAAAAAATTTAATATTTTTGGATCAACCCTGCTAATAAATCAGTTGAATTTATGTTGCTAACCATGACTTACCAAAATTTTTGGACTGTTGTCTCTAAGAAGTCCACTTATTTCCATTGAATTCTAGAGACTATTAGTACTGCTATAAATATTTGATACTGCAGTCAACTTATGAAATAAAAATTGAGGTGGCTCTGTAATAAATGATCAGGTGGTTTCTCCTGTTTCTCTTCTTTATGTCTGTATAATTTCACTATAAAATTGAAAGAATTTAATTTAATGTACTTCTACTTCTTAAAGGATTAAAATATTTTTTTATTTCAACTACAAGAATGATCATGGAAAAAGGAACTATTTAAGAGGATTACTTGTGTGATGGGATTTATACTAAGAGGCCAGTGTCAGGCCAGAGTTTCAGCCTTAATCCTGTCAGGTCTTCGTTTCATGGCTTTAGGAGTCAAACTGTCAAGTTTTAAATATGTCCCTTTGTTATGGCATGGTGTTTCCACAGAAGAAGTTGAAAGGTGCATCCCCAAGGCAAGGCTTAAGAGGAGACTAATAGCAAATGTACAACTCAAAAAAAGCTATAAATGGGGGAAATTAGTAACACATAGTAAAGAAATCAGGAGGCTTTCAACCATTATATCGTGAAAATACGGAAATCTTTTGAGAATAAGATGTGACACATGAAAAAATATTTAAAAATACTATTGGGAGAGAGTGAAGGGGGAAGACACTGAAAGTCTGCAGGTCGGTACATTTTAAATGATTTTCTAGAAAAGTCAGTAACTTTCTGACTATAAATATTTCTGGCTATAAATATTTTCTATAACATTGTTTTGATTTACAGACTGAGTTAATGGCAATAGGTATTTTTTCTGCACTTGAGCAAGCCAATGGACTATAATCTTGTTATATCATCACCTATAGTAACAACATGCCTTGTAATTAGTGAGTAGAGATTAATAGATGCAATGACACAGAGAAAACACATACTAAGTTAGAAAAGAGAAAACCCTTTTCTTGCTGTGAGTCTGGTCAAATACTTGGGAGAATAGTTCAGGGAGGCTGTGAAAGTCCTCCATGTGCCTACATATTCAGAACCTAACTGTCCTGCTTGAGCAGGAGTTTTAGACAGGATGATCTCCAGAGGCTCTTCCAAACCATTCTGAGATTCTGTGAAAGCCAAATATAGAACTCTAAATTCAAATGACAGTTCTATCTTTAGAACTGGATATTCTATTACCAACAACTTACAGCTGTAGGTTGATGTAAGTATCCTTGACTGTAATACTTCAACTTTTATTTTTTTATTCCCTATTTTAGGTGTTACTTTTATAGATAGTCTTTTCCACAGGAGCCAAGCCCAGGAGCTACAGATCTTGATTTACAATTAAATAACTTATCTATCCTAACACTTCAATTTTCCACATGACCTAAGCACTAATAAAAATGTAACTATTATTCCACAAAATAAAATTTTCTAAATATTCTTAGGAATAATGTATTAATTTAAAATCTAAGTTTACTTCAGAATTTTTCCATCTTGACTTGCACATGACACATGTAAGAACTATGCAAAGAAGGATTAATAAAATAATAGGCAACTTCTAGACTAGGCATACTGAAATGTCACATTGTCTAGATTTGAGAAATATGTATGCTGGCATGATTTGTATAATGCAGAAAATTGGCTTTGTGTTATATAAAATACCTTGCAAACCTAGTACTTTTTTGAGAGACCAAATAAGAAATATTGTTCAGATACGCAGATTTTAAGAGACAGTGATGCTTAATTCTGATAAAGGACTATAGGAAGTGAAAACAATTTGGGACACTTGAATTTCACAGATGGAAAAGTATAGTAATGCTATTGCAAAATTCAAGATCATGAATTAAATCATACGTAAACTAAAAGTAATTGCAAATACCTCAAATGGATATTCAAATCTCCAAGTATAGCTCAGGCAATATGTTATGGAATTCAACAGACAAAATGTTTTAAACAGATTCTGCCTTTTGAATGAGAATTCTTATGCACAAAACAAGCTGACAAAATACCAAAAATCTTACAAGACACAGAATTGAGAAGAAAATGTAATTAGATTGTAAATCCCAATTATGTGAGGTGAATTCCCAGATGAGTTAGTCAATATATCTTATACTAATACCTTTTTCATTACATAATTGTGGAAAAAAAATTAAAGTGAATTATATATATTTCATAGCTTCTAGAATGTTGATACAAAATACTGAAAAACTTTGGAAGACATTTAACTTACTGGAATTTGAATTAATTTTTAGATATTATTTACAGAATTGTTAATACAATATTCCAGATTTGCTCTATGCTAAACATTGATTTTTAAGTCTTCTGGAAAACTTCCTATGCCAAAGGCACAACTGTGACTGATGCTATTACTAACTTAGGCTAAAAAATCTACACTTTAGAAAAAAACTTTCCAATGTTTTCATTACAAATGTTGTATAACATTTTTAATGCCAAAATAAATACAATAAAACTTAAAAACTCAAAAACTTTTCCCCTAGTATTTAAATTATACAGTTGAGATTAAACATTTTCTTTTAATCACTCTTATCAAGAGTTGGACAATATAGCATCTAGTTTGCTTTTCAGACTTACAAAGTTTTCAGCTTGACCAATTGGTTTTATAAGTTTCTACTTCTGTCTCCCTCAGCTTCTCAAAGGTTATGCAAAATTTTTTCCCCTGTTTTTTGTTGGGTTTTTTACAAAATAGGTAAAACTAAGTGTGGCTGGGCAGCAGAGAATAGAGTGATATGTATTTCCTGCCTCAATGGATGCATACAGATATCTCTCTGGAGAAAGGAAAGGATGCTGCTTTGTTTAATTGCACCTCTGAGTTTTGAAGACTCTCTTATGATGCAGGTGGTGAGCAAGAAACTCAGTAGCAAGGACTGTCAAGTGTGACTCAACAGAGCCAGGAAGGTCTCAGAAAGAACAGAGATGAGCTTTCTGTGACTACAGGAAATACAGACTCATTCTTTAACTTATCTAGAGAAAAAAGTGTAGTTTTTCAATCCAAAAGATCTCTGAAAATTGCTGGACCACAAAAAAGACTATACCATTCAGTCACACATGGGTATTAGTGATGCTGCTTAAAAATACTTCTCTTCTTGCCTGATCAATTCTTAACGTCTAAGTATCCTGTTCTAGCAATCCTAGAAATTCAAAATTATTTCACTCCTGAAAAAAAAACTGAAAAGGCAGTGTACCTAATTCAAAGCTACAAGTGCATTGGAGTCAGCAATCATCAGCTTTTAGAATCCCAATTTATGGAAAGTTTTTTTTTCATCTTTGCCAGGTGTTCTAAGAGTTGTGGAGTTGGGGTTATTTGTTTATTTGGTTGTTTGGGTTTTATTCAGTTTGGTTTGGTTCAGTTTGGTTTGGGGTTTTTGGGGGTTTTTGGGTCTTTTTCCCGGAGCTCTTCTGAGTTTTGCTAAAGCCTATAGGAAAAATTAAGTGCTTTCAGCAGGAAGCATTGAACCACTTTTTGCTTTGCTCTGAAAATTTCAGTCTGAATGCTTCCCTCAGAGTTAAAAGCTCTGCACCTTTTTCATGAATGATCAGAACAACAGCAAGGAACCTCTCACAGTTGTGTGAAAAATTAATTTTCTGAGGCTATTAGGAGATTCTGAGCAAAATTAAGGTATTTTACTGATCCAAAATCTACTGTTGGAGCAATGTTGCTTTAGGAGAACCTCCCTCAAATTTCAGATACCAATGAAAATAAATTTTGATGCATCAGTATCCTATTATCTTGGAGTCAAGTAGTATTTCAGCTGTGAATACTAACACAAGTGTAGTGAAATAAAATCATCACTTGAATGAAAGCAGTTTGAGGTCCAAAGCAGACCTTTCAAGGCAATTAAATACAAGCACAACCTCATCAGCTTTATAAAACTCTCTGTGCTATATTGTTTTTCTGCAACTGAAACAGGAGACTATACCTGTTTCCTCCCAAGTAGTGAGTTTGAATACTCTTTCAGGAACTCTAAGACATTTATGGCAGCAAAATATAACACATTGTGTTCATTATTTGTGATGAGAATAATGTTGATATGATTTTTTTCCTATAAACAGTTTTTTTTTTTTTTCCACCATCAGCTAAAATCCTCTTTTGAGGACTATTGTAGAGTCTCAGTTACTTCCCAAGTGCCATTTTAGTCAATATTTTAGGAGAATTGCATGTTCATTTCTATATTATACTTGTTAGGTCTTTCATTTTGACTGAAATTCTCTTATACAAAGCACATGACACCTTCTTCAAAATTTAGATTAAAATTTTATTCATCTCATCTTGACTAGTTGGAAGTGTTGGCTTTGGGGTTTACTTTGTTTTTCTGTGCCAAATGTGAAAAAAAGATTTTCCTCATTTACCTTCTGCAGCTTAACTCAGGTGGCTGGAACTCAGGTTACTGAGAGGACTTGCCTGATATTGTTAATAGTGATTTCTATATTATACTTTCAAATTTTAAAATCCAAATGAAGGGCAGCATGATGATGGACATGAGAAATGTGTATCCTGTTCTAAGCCTGTCTTTTCATTTCATTCTTTATACAACACTAGTCAGACAAACTGTTTGAAGGAATTTAACAGTAGGAAACACTCCATATGTGTTTCAATGAATGTCAGTGCTCTTTATCATCATCCTTGATGGTCACTTCCAGGACCTCGTTCTGTGATTGTGCTATAACTAAGGGCTCAAGGTTTCTCAAGATCTGTGGCTGTGGGCCTTGTGTTGTCAAGTACAGCAGTGTTAAAGGACAAACCACATTTAAAACTACTTCTGCCTTCTCTCTTTTAATCCAGCTGTAGTGCAATAAACTAAATATGACCTATATAAATTAGTATGTAGATTAAGAAACATTAGAAAGGAATTTCACCACAAGAACACAGCATGTTCCTTAACAATTTCCACTGTTAATATATCTAGCAATTTTTTTTTTTTATCCCCAGGCACCATAAGCATCATGAGTGAATACAACAATCCTGTTAAATTCAGAAGAGTGATCAGTTGGACTAGAAAGAATGTAATTTTCAGTAGCTTGAGATATTGTCTTTTTCTTCTTCTCTAGTTTGTACTGCAGCCATAGTTTTCACTGAGTGGGAATATGATCCACTCTAACACTGTATCATAACTGAAAAATAAGTTCATCAATAGAATGATGGTTGGTCACGGAGAGTCTCTGTTGGAATTTCTATTACTGCTGTCTTTTTAGAGATTTGTTGTTGGTTTTGATACTGTTACTTGCTCTTTGATTTTTTTTTTCCGTCTAGTGTTTTCACATGAATCTTGTTTCACATTCAAACTGCCAGAGTCTGTAATATTTTTATTTCATTTATTTATGGGAAATTTCAGATTGTAAGGTTTGCTTCTTGCTTTCCTTCCCACACTTTTAAATTTAGACATGCCAGCTCCTTTTTTATTTATTTTCAAACCCTGACCAACAGTACACAATTTTTAATTTATCTTTAATACAGTATCCTTATATAATTTGTGTTTTTCCTATGAGCACTTAACAGCGTTGCCCTGCATTTTAAGCATTGTTATAACAAATTAACTCATTAATTGTTTCTCTTTTAGAAACTCAGGACAACTGTTGACATTTTTTTCACTTTAATTCTTTCTGTTGGCTTTTGAATCCAAGTACATGATGTCCACTGCTAGAGAGACACTCTTAACTAGAATGCCATCAAAGGTTGCTTTCCCTTTTGTGTTTTTCATCTTACTGCTCCATGAAACAATAATAGATTCTACATGGAAATTTAGTCTTTACTTAAACTGTGTTGAGCTATTTGTCTAATATACACTGTAGCTGCAATCTCCCATTACTGATAATTTTCTTTCCTCACAGACTCTTTGACCTCAGCAGGTCACAGTCATGGTCACATAGGGACTTTATCATGGTCTTAGAAAGACAACTACAATAAAGACAACAGGTGAAAAGGGTGTGTATTTATAGATTGATTTCTTTAGGTGAAACCATGCCACCTGAAACACCGTTTCTAGGATCTGTTTTTCTTCTATAACTCCTTCCACTGTCTTTTTGGCAGATTCTTAGTCCTTATATTGTTGTGTTGAACATGCAAAACTGTGAGTGAAATAAATGAGAGATTTGTGGGGTATAACAGGCATAGAGGACTGGGTTTGAGTAGTAGGGTAATGGTGGAATCAGGACACCAACTAGCTTCTGTTCCTCATAGGCACTTCCTGAAGTCTCTAGGTAGGGAAACCCATCTGTACAAAGCTGGAAGAACTCATTTCCCTGCAGGCATAACTATGGAAGGCACTGGTAGCTGATAGGGGCTGGAGACAGGTTGGAGTAGAGACACTATGACATAGGGATATGGACATCCTCAGAGGCTTCAGCCATGGTCATCTTAATGTCCCAGGACTGCAGGTACAAGCATCACAAATACTAAGCACAGGGCAGCAGAAAAAGTTGTGTTATATACTACTGCAAAACCTCCTCTGACTATCCTGGGGGAATTGAGACAGACTCCTAACTTGAGTGTGGGCATAAAGATTGCTTATGTATGTGTTGTTTCCATGATCATTTTTCTCACTATCAGAACCACTAAACAGAATTTTAGGCAGGCTGGTGAGTTAGTTTTGACTGGATTGGAGTTTATTTTCTTCATAGGAGTCAGTATGGGGCTGTGCTTTTGATTTGTGATGAAAACAGTGTTGATAACACAGTGATGTTTTAGATATTGTCAAACAGTGCCTATACAGAGCTACGGTCTTTTCTGCTCCTCACTCCACAATGAAGAGTCTGAGCATACACAAGGAGTTAGTTGGGAGGGATCTCACCTAGGACAGCTGACCCCAGGTGACCAAAGGGACATTCCATATCATTCCATATGCCATGCACGCAGCATATAAAGCTGGCGAAGAAGGACAAAAGGGGACATTTTCAGAGTTATGGTCTTAGTCTTCCCAAATCATGGCTATGTGTGATGGAGCTCAGCTGTCCTGGGGATGGCTGGACACCTGCCTGCCCATAAGAAGGTGTGAATTCCTTCTGCTTTGCTTGTATGAACAGCTTTTGCTTTACCTACTAAACTGTCTTTATTGCAATTCATGAGTTTTCTCATTTTTCCCCTCCTGACCCTCTCCCCAATCACATTAGGGGGAAAGGAGCAAGCAGCTGTATTGGGCTTAGTTGTCAGACCAGGTTAAACCATGGCAGCTAACAGTAAACTAGAGTAAAATAAAATTCCCTGGCTTAATACTGTTATGCCTATCATCATTTAATAGGGATTGTTGAATAAAAGACAAGCCACCAGAAACCCTGACAAGCAAGTTCTGCACTGTCTGCATCACTACTCTGTCTATATTTATAGTACATCTATAAGGTAGAAATAAGGACTCTATATTTTGAGCTGTAGGTAAATTCACTGCCTAGCACGTTCAATATTGCTTCAGCAAATGCCATATGTTTTAAATGGTGTCTAATAAATAAGGAATAATTTGCAAATAATTAGGATTGGCATAAATAATGCAGAATTTCCTAAGAACTATTCATTTTGTGATGAAAAATAAAAAGGCACAAAGAACCACTTGGTATGTCATTGAGAACATGTTGCAAACACAGAGAGTGGAACTCAAATTTTGCAGGCACGGTAATTTATGATTTTTCCTTTATTATATGTACCTATTAAGTCATGCTTAAATTTGATGTTTTTAGATACACATCAGAAATAGAGCGAACATAATGTCACAGTCCCAGGGAGCAGCAAACATGAGCTGCCATGCAAGGGTGGAGTGCTGGGAGAGTGACAGTGGTGACAGTGACAAGAGACACCATCCCATAGCACTCATATGGGAAAGAGACTGTGTGGGGATGGTACTCAGAGGCAGCCAATGGTCCAGTGGTACCCAGACAGAGAAACAGCAAGAAGGCACATCCTGACCTCAAGAGAGATTTAGGCCAGGGTCGAGGCCCAAGTAATCAAGGTATAAGGGCAAGTACCTGCTCACCTGCAACATAGCCCAGGTGAGCATCAAGGGTCAGAACTTGAGCTTAAATGCAGCTTCTGAGGAAGGTAGAGGACACCCACAAAGCACCCCCCATCCCTCAACAGCACCCTGTCAGTTACTTCGCATCACTTTGATCCAAGGTTGCAGCCCCAAAGCTGCTCAAGCACAGGAAGGAATATAAAAAAGTGGTCATGTGACATGTGAGAAGGTGGAAAGAAAGGGTTCATTCCTGGCCAAAACATGGTGGCATGATGTTATTAAACATTTCCTGGTTTATTCTCTTCTTTGACAGATTTTCTTTTCCTGAGAAGTTGTTAAAGTCAAATATCACCTGTGGGCATTTCTCCAATTTCATGTATAATGTACTGTATTTTTTGTTATTGGTGTGTAATACCAGTTATTAATAGAAGGAACACATAATCCTTAAAATCCTGGACAGGAATACAGATCATTTGGGATTAATTTTTGCTGGAGTTTTGCATAAATCTGCCTGCTTTTTTCTCCTCTAGTGCAAAATAGAACATTGTGCTGCTTTTTACCCAGCCTCATGTAAGTTTAAGAGTTAGATTTTCTTCAAGTATCTCTGTGTCCATATAAATCCCAGTCTTGAAATTTTCTTAGTCTTCATCAATTACATGGAGCCAGCTGGGCTTATGAATAGCAAGATTTTATCCTTGCCTAAAGCAGACATGAGGTATATTGTCATAATTCCTTTCAAATTTCATCCCATGACATCATTTTATCTCATAAGATGACAGCAGCATTTTGCAGTTATTTAATTTCTTTGCTGATTTTCCAAGTAATCTATGTAAATATTATAACTGTATTTCATACACAGCTTTTTAATTTTTATACTCGTCACTCTAAAACTTTCCTTCATGGTTTTATTGCTAAATAAAAAATCTCTTGGTATTTCTTTTCTATATTCCCTTGGGTTTTTTTCATTACTTTTAAAAGACATTTTTGTTTATTTAATAAAATTAGTTATAGAGCTCATAATACTTTTTTATCTGCATGAAGAATTATAATGATTGTGTGAAGAATAAAAACTGTTATAATGGTACCAACCACTTATTTTAAAATAGTTCAGATTTATCCGATATAAATATTGTAAGGAAGAATATTTTCATTACCAGTAAAAATGAAATTTATATATGATACTAGTATGAAGCATAATTGCATGAATGAAGGACAAAATATAAGTGGGCAAGAACTCTTCTGCATTAGACACGCAATAACTTTCTTTTTGAAGTGTCTAAAAGGAAAAATAACCTTTTGTAAATGTCTATTTTAGTTACACCTGAAAAAATCTCATTATGAAATAGGTATGAAAAGATGGGCTGCTGAATGTAAGATTTCTAAATCTATGCAGTAATTTAGACCATAGACTTTTGTACCTGATAACAGTGACAGATGTAATAGCAGTTATAATGAACATAATAGTTCAAGACTGCTACCCTAAAATAAAAAAAAAATGCTAAATGACCCAAACTAAACATTTGATACCCCATTATCTAATGGTATCTTTGAACATCATGAGATTCTGAAGATAATGGAATGGTCTCAAAATAGAAAGACTATGAGTATCCAGCAGCAAGAATAGTAGTTTTCTAGCAGATCCATGTCCTTTCTTTCTTTCTATGGGTGAAAATACAGAGGCAGAGAGAGGAAAGTAGTATTAACATACTTGCCTAGCTTTGGAGCTATGTGGCCAGAGTACTGAAAGTTTTTGAAGGCAGAATTTGGATTTAGTAATTAAAATTAAAAGTATTCTGGGAGAAGAATCAAAATTTAGTTTATATCCCTTCAATATTCTAAAATCAAAGTCTCTTGATATTGCTATAAGCTAGTCATAGTCCATGTTTTCTAGTATCTTCAAAGGCTTAAACAGTGCTAGACCACAAAGGTCATTGGGACAGGTTCACATGTTCAGCATATTACCAATAGTACATAGCTACATTTTAGATGTTTTCATGCCAATTTAAGTAAAAATAGGACAGGCTGAATATGACCCTTTAATATTATCCTATAATTGCCAGCAGATCATTAAGTTGTTTAAAATACTTCAACTAAAGTTTTCCTCAAACATTATCTTTTCTGTCCATCTTTGATCTTTCAGTCTAGTCCTGAGAATGGGCCAAAATACACCTGAAGAACTTTGGGTAAAATGAGGACATTTAAGAAAATCAGGTACTGCTGCATCATAATACACATGCACTTTTGTGATAAATCAGTATAGTGTGTTGACCCTGGGTAGATGCCATGCACCCACCAAAAACATTTCATCTCTTCCCTCCACACTGGACAGAGGAGAGAAAATATAATGAGGGGTTCATGAGTTGAGATAAGGACAGAGAGCTATTACTCACCAGATATGGTCATGGGCAAAAAAACCTGGAATTAAAGATATTAATTGAATTCATTACTGAAAATTTCAGAGCAGAATAATAAAAAGTAAAATAAGACTTTAAAAACACTTTTCTCCTGCCCCTCCCTCTTCCCCAGCCTTACCTCCTACCCCAGTAGCACAGGGAGACAGGGAATGAAAATTATGGTCAGTTCACCGCAGGTTGTTTCTGCCACTGCTCAGGGAGAGGAGTCCTTCCCCTGCTCCAGCACAGGGAGCTTCCCACAGAATATAATTCTCCACAAATTTCTCTAATGTGAGTCCATCCAACAGGCAACAGTTCTCTACAAACTGCTGCAGTGAAGGATGCTTTTCCATGGGGTGCAGTCCTTCAGGAATGGGCTGGCCAGCATGAGTTTCCCCACAGGGTCACAAGTTCTACCAAGAAACCTGCTCCAGCATGGGCTCCTCTCTTCACTGGTCTGCAGATCCTGCCAGGAGCCTGCTCCAGCATGGGTATCCTACAGTCTCCTCTCTACATGGGTATCACAGTCTCCTCTCAGGCATCCACCTGCTCCAGTGGGGGTCTCCTCCCCGGGCTGCAGGTGGATCTCTGCACCCCCATCCTCCCTGGGCTGCAGGGGCACAGCTGCCTCACCATGGGTTGCCCCATGAGCTGCAGGGGAATCTCAGCTCCAACACCTGGAGCACCTCCTGCCCCTCCTGCACTGACCTTGGTGTCTGCAGAGCTGTTCCTCTCACATGTTCTCACTCCACTCTTCTCTGGCTGCACTTGCAACAATGCAATAACTTTTCTTTCTTCTTCTTTTAAAGTCTTTTATCTCATAGTCTTACCACCATTTCTGATTAGCCCAGCATCAGCCAGTGGCACGTCCATCTTGGAGCTGGCTGGCATTGGCTCCGCTGGACATTGAGAAAGCCACCCCTCCAGCCCTCCCCCTACCAAAATTAGGCCATGCAAACCAAATAAATTTATGTGTGTGTAGGTGTAGAAAAATATGCATACATGTGATTTTTACAGGTGCTGTGCAAAAATGAAAACAATGTGAACAAATTTCAAATTATATATTAAAACTAAATACTATTGTTTATTTACATTGAATGGCTTTCCTTATAAGATAAACTTTCTTTAGAATACCTTTCTCATTTTTAAATATCAGTTTAGGGGCCACTACCTTAAAGGGGAGTATAAATATCTGAGAGTGTCAGATAAGGATACTGAGGGGGAAAAAGACTAAAAGAGAGAGATAAAGCTTTGTATTTAAGACAAATTAAACTATTACTAATACAAAGATATTGAAAATTTCTAAGATATTTAATATAATATTGTGTTTTCATCATTTTCATTACGACTCCAAGCTCCAAGCAAAAGCTTCATAATTTTTTTTTTTTTCTGTAATCACTCATATCCATGCAATCAAAATTTCTAGATATATTCAAGGGACAGAAAAAGCTAGTAAGTCTCCAGCATTTGATTAAGGACATTTGGTTTTCAAATATATTCTTTGAAAAGTAAGGATGTTTCATTGAATGTATAAGAACAGAAAAGAGTTGAGTAGTGATTGCATGTTTTCTTCATAAAGCAAAAATTCTCAGGCCTACATCTTTAGAATACCTACTTTTATATTAAATTGTTAAATGATTATAAAAAAATATTTATAGTTAAAGCTTATGACTGGAACTTAGATGTTCTTTTCTAGTTCTTTGTTTTGCCTCAGATGTCCGACCTTATTACCATTAGTTTTGTCAGCAGAGAAAGGGAACATGAAAAGTGTGCCTTTGTTGCCATGATTTCTTCAGTTTTCTGGTGCACTTTACAGCTTGATGTTTTCATAGTTCATAGTTCTTTCTCACACACAGGTGTTATAATTACAAACATGTTTATGTTAAGATGAGGTTGTTTACATACTTTCTCTTGGAGTAAAAAAACAACTGATGGGCAGTTGTCTTGATCAATGGGATGGGAGAGGTGTCAGCCTTCCCCTCCAATCCCTGGTCTGTGTAGAAATCTATAACTATGGAGTCAGATGTTGAAATAAAGAGTTTTATGCCTTTTCACCAGCAAGTATCTGGGTGTGTCATTGCATGTCCAACAGCAACATGCCTTCAAGCTCTTTCTCTTGTACACACAAGTACAATGTAGTGCACTAAATAAATATAAAATTTTTAGCAGGAACAAAAAATAGGAAAAAATTGAATTTTGTTACAGTGTTGCAGTTCTGATCAGTTAATTTGACTAATTCCAGTTTCCCATTACTAATTTGATGTTGCCTTTGATTTGTTGTACATTTTCTATTTTATAATGAGATTTTAAAATTCAACTATAGTTGTCGTGAAAGCAGAAATATTTTCCTCTGTTTGAATTCCTAGGCTGCTGTGGAAAATACATGTGAACCTTAAGGAACAAGTGTTCTGAAGCTAATCTCAGTAATGAAGTATATGTGAAAGAAAACTTCCATTGGTCAGGTGAAGCAATGACTGCGAAATCAGCATTTTGCATGGCAGTGTGCTTTCTTCAACTTTGCATTGTCAATGGGCAGGTAATATGTGAGAGGCAAATGACTACTGAATGGAGAACAGAACCAAAACCTACAGTAATAAAATGGACACCAAGGGGAAATATCTGTTCAGACTTCTACACTGAATGCTGGAATATGAATAAAAGTATAACTGGAGAAATCTCTGAAGAGCACAACCTCAGTATCCCTCAGATATGCCCTTTACAGCTTCAATTTGGTGATAGTCTCTTCATCTCCTCTGAGCCATCCTTTCAGTCCTATGGAATGAATTTGGTAAATGTCTCCAAGGAAGAATTTATTAACTGCCCTAAGGCTGGTTTTCTTCAAGAGCAGTTGATTTTTGTTTGCCAGATAAGAGGACTGCACCAAGTGGACCCCAGCTGGCTTGGTGTTGGAACTCACTACTTTGCAGAACTTCACAAGAGAGGTCCACTGCTGTGCGACATGGGCCTTCGTCTGAACGTCACCGTGAAGCAGCAGCTTTGCCAACAGTCTCTGGATGCACCACTGTGCTCTGGGCATGGAAAATGCCTAAGCCATGTTTGGGAAAAAGCATACAGTTGCCATTGTTTCTCACAGTATTCAGGAACATTCTGCCAGAAGTTTGATATATGCTCCACTAAACCTTGCCACAACAATGCCTCCTGCACTGAGAAATCAGAGCTTTCTGGAGTTTCTTACGAATGTACATGTCCTCCAAAATTTTCAGGTATTTCTTTTCTCTTCTAGGGATAAACATTACATAGATCATACACTTTCCTTAACAGATGATAAAACAATAAGAACACTAGAAAGGCTTTTGTATTGTTTGATTGCTCACCACTGCTACCACACCTGTGGAGTCTCTTTCACACCGAGTCACTTATGGGAGACTGTGCAGACAGTTTGTAGTTGCTGACATTCATAAATACATTGTAGAGAAAAACAAGAATAAGTTCTTATCATGCTTCTTTTCTACTTAAGCATGAGACATAAATACTTGTTGACTTACAGAAGTAGCTGTTTTTCTTTTTTTGTTCTGCAGTTCAGGTTCTTAGACCAAATAATATAAGGCATTTGGAGTAAGCTCCCCCAAAAATGGCTGGTTAACCAAACTGGTTAAAAAGAATAAGTGATTTTGTTGAAAGGAGCATTTCATTCAATCTGTCAAAACTCCCCTCTGTTTTCAGTTTAAAGGCCTTTCAAATTATATTAGAGAAAATTTTTAAATCAAAATTTGGTTTAATTGAAAGGTCAAACCTTAAATTAGAAGGACAAGTAAAATAAAATACTTAATATTTTCTTCCAGATTGTTCTGTCCCCTAAAGTTGTTTTCAAAGGCAGTTTGTTAAACATACTGTTATTATCAAATTAAATATGTCAAAAATGAAAAACATAAAAATCAAGTAATTCTCCTAGGAAATATTGTAGTACTTACCCAAAACTCACTGGAGAAACTGAATTTGGATTCGGATTGCCATAACAGAGAGTCCAACATAACTGTGTAAATTCTTATCTAACCTTTATTTCATGGAAGAAAAAAGATGGATTAAGGAAATTATTGGGATTCTGTTCCTGCATTCAGACCAATAGAGTTTGGGTACATTTTAGAAAGTACCAGAAATATTCATTCTCATCACAGAAAGAATTGTCTTTTTATACTTGTGGAGCAGAATTCTTGACATGTTCTGTTGGACTGAACTTCTATGCTCTCACAATAGTGATGCTATGCTATGAGGCACAGCTGATGGGCCAGGAATTAGTGAGTTCATAGAACACACTTCATAGAAATTAAGCTTATGTTGCATAAAGATTACTTTAATTCATTTTTAATTGCTTTTTAAAGTGCATAATAATTTTGTTACTGATGCATTTGCCAATAGAAGATTATGCAGGTATGAATAAGTCAATGTTGTGAGAAAAATATTTTTATAATTATGAACAGTGCAATAAGATAGTGGAAAACATTGATGGTATGCAGTATGTTTTATATTTCCTTTATCTTTACTGGAGGCTGTGTAAAATGATTTGAATATAATAATACCAAAAGCGTCTGGTACTAATTGAACTCAAATTAATGAAAAAATTTGCAAGCAATTCTGTTAAAAGCAATCATCATGCTAAATGGTATCAACAAGCAATGCTTAGAATATTTTGTTAGCCCATATAGGAAAATCTTAGGTAATGCCGTTATTTTGTACTGACAGTACTGGTCTCCCAAATAAGCTGGATGTAAACAAGAATTAGGAGACTAAACCACCATATATTATGGGCATGGCTACACAAGAGTAAGGGAGGAAAAAGGGAAAAAGTGCCTCCCATAACATAAAGACTATTAGAAATTTGAAAAATTTTGTAGTGTGAATAATGGCATGGTAATAATTCAAGAGGCAAACATAATTATATGGTATTTATATGGTATTTTCACCTGTATGTTGTAATTGCATAAACAAATTATAACTGGCATTGTTATTTCCAGAAATCTGCACATTTAAAAAAATTCTCACATTTCCACTCCACATAAGAACAACTTTTGTTCTCAGTACTGAAATAAACTGTAAGGTAGATTCATGTTAAAAGAAGTAAATGCTACAGTTCTAGGAGCTCTTCTGCATTTTAAGCTATATGTGAATTTGTAACTATCAGAGTTTGTATATGTATGTATCAGAATTTGTATATATGAGAAGTTAAGCACAGTAGCGGAGCACAAAAACAGATTAACATCTTTCTGACTCGCCTTAAGAAGTCCAGTAAGTTTGGGGCAAACTCAAGAACAATGTTAGCACAAACACCTTCTATCCATTTGCCTATCCATATTGTAGCTATCAATTTGACATTTATAAAAAGTTCACCAAACTCCCTAAATACCATAAAAGAATACTACTACGTGAATATACTTTGACACAGGTAAAAATTGTACAGAAATAGTTGGACAGTGCCAGCCATCTACGTGTTTCAATGGTAACTGCATTGATGTTACTCCAAACACTTTTCTTTGTGAGTGTGACAAGGGCTTTACAGGTAGGAAACATCTTTTTTCCCGGTTTTACAATAATAATTTTATCTGTTATAATAATGGTATGAACTTTTTCTTTATAAGAACAGTTATTTTTGATGATTATTGCACAGATTGCCATATCCTTAGATTTTTTTAATAATAAGTTTTGTAAAATATAGATATCAGACTTCTAAATTTCTTATGTACTGAAGTAAAAACTTGTATATGATAGAAGTTTTTCATAATCAGATGTCATCCTTTCTTCTATTGGCACTATAAAAGAGGAAGACTCTCAATCACTGACTCACTGGTTCTCCAAGATAGAATTAGCAAAAATCAGAACTCTTCCTGGATGGATGATTTTGAATGGTCATGACATTTATATTCATAGTTTCAGTACCCTCTTAGGGATGTACTAGAAATATAAGATGGAAATAATCTTAAAAAGTCAATAATGTCATGATTTAGCGGTGCAACTTGAGTAAAAATAAGGAAGTTAATTGGTTCATTTATGATATATGGGAGAAATAAGATGTTTTCATAAGAAAAGCCTGAATGGAAAAAAAATGTATCTAAAACCATCCTATTGTAAACACTTTTTTGGAGGATTAGGATAGCAGTCAAAAACTATTTATTCTTGTGTTTCACAGCAGAAGTTCACAGTCTGGATGTGATAAAAGCAATAATACTCAGAAGAATATTCTTTAAGAAGAAGTATAAAGCTAGCTCTTGAATATCCAAAGACAGTAAAATTTTCAAAATATCTCTTTCTTGGAAGCATCACTTAACCTTGTCAATTATAGAATATAAAGAAATTATTATATTGAAATGAAGAGTTAAAAAGAAAAAAAAATATAATGGAGTTAGAGGGATTAAAGAGTCAATCTATATGTTCATAGTGAAAGACTGAAGACTCTTGTTGATATTTTAATTGTCTGTAGAGAAATATATTTTTAAAAAATGGAATAGACATGCTGAGTTCTAAAGTCCTAGTAAATCAGTTTGATATTCTCCTTTTCTTCCCTTTCCTTCACTATAGAAACATCATGGTCAGCATAACTCTGAGAAAACCGAAAAAAGTACCCTCTTTTTTCAAATTAAAAAGTCCATTAGTAAAGTTTTCTAGAGTTGGTTTTCCACCCATTCGTGGTCCGTATCTTTTTAGAACACTTACCTTTGTCCGCTCACAAAAATTGTGTAGGCATATCACTTTTGAAATTTTCACTACAAAAATCCTTTTTATCCTTGCAATTCTGACGTAGTGGGGGACAGGAGAAATGACACAGGAGGAACACCCTTTCAGATGCAGTAAATCCAAACCCATAATGACAGGAAAATAGTTTAATGCTCTGAAGTACTGGAGGCTAGATACACTACAACTTACTCTCTAAGTAGCAGGTAAGTACTGAGAAGGTGAAAAGGAAACTATGAATTTAGCTAGATGCCTTTTTGTTCTCCATTTAACTAAAAGAAAATGGGGAACCCATTCTTGTTTCTAAGCATAAGTATCTTAGAAGGAGAAGGATTTTAATGATTTTTTTTCTGGTTCTGTAGTATAATAGGACTGACTGACTAACATACAGTAAAATTTTATAATAATTTACTAACCAAATGTGGTGGTTAAAATCTACATGTCATCCTATGGTCCTGCGTAAAGGTGTGTGCTAGCACAAAGGCAATTTTTAGAATAGTTACATAAANGTCCTGTGTAAAGGTGTGTGCTAGCATAAAGGCAATTTTTAGAATAGTTACATAAAAGAATACTACTACGTGAATATAGATATTTTTATCTAGGAAAACAGACATTTTCCTATTGTTGTTTCATTGCAGCTGTATTGTATTCTCAGCCAAGGTGAGTTGTGTAATTATAAATCTTAAATGTTATTTTTTAATTGTGTGAAATTGGTAGAAAAGTCAAAACATTCTTCTTTGTTGATATTGAACAAAGATGGGGTGGATAACGAGAGGAAGGAGGGAAAAATAGGCTGGTAATGTGTAAGCAGTTCCTGCTCAGTATTCTTGTCTGACTCGTCCCAATGCCAGAACTGGAGAAAAAAGAGCCTGAATTTGGTGTCTGCAATTTGAGTTAGATCATTGGTGATAGTGGTCCTAATAACTTTGGTGCCAGCATTCGGAGTAAATGAGGGTTTCAGCAAGATGAAGGGAGACCACAGATTTTAAGAGAGTGTCTGAAGAGAGTCAATTTTGTGCCAGCAAAGACCATCAGAGTCAGAGCAATGGAGGCTCATATGCCTAGTGCCAATTGGAGCAGGTGAGGGTCCCAGCATGAGCAAATGAAGAGGGAAGCAAGAGTGCCAGAGCCTGTGTGCACTGACAGGAGCTACTCAGAAGATAATATGTTTCTATTTTCCTCTAAGCTTGTCTCTGAGTACGTGTGCATATATGCATGTGCATATGTGTACAGTGCAGTTCATTAGCACCCTTCAAGCTGGACTCTCTGTCATGTAGGAGGCACAGGATCTAGGCATCAATATTAGATGAGCTGAGGTCCCACACTGCTGTTGAAAGAGTTCACAAAAAAGTTGGTATTTGTGGAACAGAGGATAAGGGGCTGTGTATTGAAGGGGTTCACAAATGCATCGATCCTTCTGAAATAAAGGGTAAGGGGCTGTGTATCTTTACTTGTAAGCTTCAATTCTTATCAGTCAGAGAAGAGGACTAGTGTTTGCTTGTTTGTACATATGTAAGATGTGAGTTCTGGATGGTGCTGGTAAAGGCAATGCCTTATTTGTGGGTAGTCTCTGTAGATGGTTGCATTAGTGCCCTCTGCATGTGTGCATCTCTGGCATACGTGTTCATCTTGTCTGCTGGCTGAGCCTGCAAACAGGAAAGCAGTAGCTGCATTCATTGGATGGATGAGACTCCCAGGTCTTTGGGTTCACTGGGCTGGGCTTCAGCAGTTGGGAAGGAGGTTCTCCAGGCCCCAGAGTCCACCAGAGCAAGTGTATTTTATACATCTCTTAACAAAGAGGATGTCTCAGAAATTTTGATGGATGTTACTGTCTTGTTCTGCAGACGTATAGACACATAAAAAATTAATGTGACTCATTCATAACTGATGGGAAATAACAATAACTTAGCTACCTCTGTAATGGTACTGCTCAGTATGCTTACTCTAGAGAACATTTAGTCAATTAAGTGGTTTTCCATTTGAATATGTTTTGTTGAATCTGTGTGGCATTTTGCTCCTTAGGTGAGAAGATGGGACTGATTAAAAAATCACGCTTTGTAGAGCACTTGAGATTGAGTTTTTTTCACACATTCCTGTAAGAGAGACTTGAATTTCCTGCCTTCCCCAATGGTCCAATTGACCTCTTTGCAGACCATAATGAGTTCCTTCCCCACTTGAGGGCCAGGAGATACTATGAAAATGAGGTGGTTTTGCTTGGAGCCACTATGCTAGAGCTTCCATCATCCAGGTGCTTTAGTTTAAAATGGTATGTTTGCTTAATTGGTATGTTTGCTTAATCAGACTCTTTTGAAAAGGTTATAAATTTAAAGATACTTTTATACATATATAAAAAAAAGAGAAAATTTTATTGTTTGCACAATTACTGTTTTAACAGCCTAATAGTTCAATTTGTCTAGTAGTAACACTCATTGCCCAAATTAATACCCAAACAGTTCTTAATAGTACCCCTAAAAATGTTATGCAAAAGGATTCTCTACTACCTATTTTTTACTTTTTCATTGTGCTAAGCTTTCCAGTGCACCTCTTGGTCAAATACATCCATCTCCCTCAATAAGAGGGCACAACAATTGCAGCAAGTCATCAGCATTTTGTGGTATTCATTGAGAGTAGTGTTACATTCATACTGGAAGTTTCTCACCTATCAATCAAGGAGTTATCTTAGCCTATTTGTACGTGCTTTCATATCATCTACTTCTTTTATCCAGGCTACTGGTGGGAGCCTGACAGTGGTCTCCAGTCACCTGCCACAAAGGGCTGTGATTTTTCAGACAGTAACTGAGGTGGAGATGGGCTGACTCCCTCCCAAGATGGCCACCCACAAAGATGAAGCTGAGACAAGGGAGAGAGCTATCACTGGGCCCAAGCAGAGAGTTTAATACAAACTAGAAAAGTTCTGAGATCTTGCACTGTCAGATCAGTACAAAAGTCGGTCTGAAGAGATGAACCTGCTGCAATTTCTGTTTTTAGTGTTTCTCCAAGGGACAGGGAAGATAGCTGCGAGGATATGAGAATGGGGACTGAGTGTGTTTTAATAAAATCATTTGTCAAGTATGACAGTTTCCTCAGAGGAAGCTGTAGATTTACGGGGATTATGATTCTCAGTTGTAAAAATATTCAGTTTAAAATATTCTGGAAATATTTCTTTATCACTTATAATTATAACAAGAATGAAGAAAGTATGGTTAAGCTTTTTGCCCATTTTTATGAATGATACTGAAATGGTCATAGTTCTTTTATTGCCAAGAAATAAAATACATATTTTATCTGTGGTTTTAATGAAGTTATGATTATACTTTTATTCACATCATTTCACGTATGTTTCATATGCATTTCATAGAATCATAGAACAATTAAGATTGGAAAAGACCTCCAAGATAATTGAGTCCAACTTTTGAACAAACACTACCTTGTCAACTAGGCACTAACTACCACATCCAACCATTTCTTGAATGTCCTTAAGTTTGTTGATGAGAATATGAGACAGGACTTTTCATACATCATTTGATGCTAGAGGAGTTTAGGCGATTGTCACTTCACTGCTAGGTAACTCTACTACTATTATTTATTCTTCCAGACATGATGCAGATCAATTCATCTTAGCTAGTGACAAAGATATACTTCAAAGGATCTTGTCAAAACTACACCAATGATGTGAATTAGGTTTTCTGACCTGAGCAGATTTAAGTTTTCTCAAATGTACTCTCTTTGTATGATTTCATTACACACTTCAGTAATCTATATTTCAAAACTACCTATGAGTTTTGATAACCTTTCCATTTTTCAAAATCTTTTTTCCCCTTTTATTAATAGATTTACATTAAATTATAATTAGTTGTCATATTTGTTGAGTATATCAACACTGTAATGAGTAAATATCTCATAACACATTAAAATTGATGAGTATAGTTACTCTGGGAAAACACAGATATATATGATCCTTGTAGTTTACTTTTCTGCAAATGAATAAGTTTCTGAAATATTATTTTTCAAGGAAGTATTTTTTTCACAGCAAAATTATTAATATCATACTTTGCAATGAAATTATAACTGAATAAATTTTTGGGGATTGTTTCTATTAAATCTATTTTTTTCATGAGTTATTGTGCTATTTTAGTATGGAGAAGCAATGTAATTCTTGTCAAAGCTTAACTACATTAAACCATCAAAGCAATCACAATATATAAATTAAATGAATGAATTTGTTATGAGGTTACAGCACCTTCACTGTATAAAGTAATACAGTTCTTATATTTTAATCCATGATTGATATAAAAATATATAATTGTATTATCAGGCTGCAAATCAGACAGATAATCATTCCCATCTCCTTACACGCAGAAAGTCTCTTCAGTTTTTGGATATCTCTCCTTCCTTAGAGATGCTCACTAGTTATTCTTAAATTTCTATTTAATTTTTTTATTGTTCTTCAAGAAAAACAAAGTAATGCCTATGCATGATCTCGCAAAAGGTAGTGAAAAAGTTGTATTATATTTACAGATGCTATCAGCTAATAAATAATGATAACACTGAACACAGAATTAGAAATAATCTGTAGAAGATATTGAAGATAAAGTGCCTGGAATTCTGAGGTATAAATGTCTATGGTAGTGAAACACACAAATAATTCTACTCCCCTGAGCTTCCTGTTTTTCTCCAAACTCTTTCTGCTACCATGAAAAACACAAACATTTTTCCGCTTGATTAGTTATCTGCTAGTATTGTGCTTATTTGAAACACAGAGCATACCAAGTGTAACTAGTTGTAAGAAAGAAAAAAACCAAATCCCTGCTATTGGAGTTGTAGCTCTTCTTACACATTTCCAGTGGTTTGTGATTCAAAGAGGTATTTCATGCTCTAATGGAATAATGACATATTATGAGATCTGGAAGAAGACACTTGGAACACAATATTGAGCAACTCAAGGCTCTGAAATAAAGTCCTGGTGTGTGTTCCCTGTTCACAGGGCACCAAATGCCTTAGTCTTACTTGAATAGGGATAGCAGGACTTTATCTTGGGAGAATACACCATGTTCTTAGGCCCTAAATGAGCAAAAGTCAGCCTCTTCAAAGATACTATTCATCATCGTTAACACACACTTTTAACAGAATGGCTAAGCCTGTAAACCCGTATTGTGGTGTCCCGCAGAAAGTTATCAGAAATACTGAGTTTGAGCTTGTAAGGCTCTGGAGAGTCATCTCGTTTAGTCTGTTTCTCAGCTAGACACCCACAAAGTTAACCATGACACTGATGTTATAAAAGGCAGCAGCATAGAATTTGTTTTATAGACTGTTGACCTGTGAGGTGGAAGGAAGGAGGGAGGGAGGGAGGGAAGGAGGGAGGAAGGGAGGAAGGGAGGAAGGAAGGAGAGAGAGGGAGAGAGGGAGAAAGGTTGGGAAGATTAGGCAACGTCTCAGAGGCCTCACTATGGCATCAAAGCTGATTGCAAGCTAATGGTACCCATCTGTTCATCAGATCATTATATTGTTCATTTTGTCATTGTGTAACAAGGCTTGTATAAAAGATTTGTATAATGAGGTACCTTTTGAAATCCTCTATATTGCAGGGAAGGAGTCTAGTTCCTAAAAACCTCACAATTCCATTCAGACAAGTGGCTGAAGACTCTCAGCACAAATATCAACTGGTGATGACTACCGTATCATATTTTCATTAATTATGACTTTGCAGAGTTATACATCCAATCAGTTAATTTCCCATCTTTATATTTCATTTGCAAATTGCTCTGTAGCAAGTGCTTTCAAGTATGCAAAAGGTCTATTTTTTTTTTTATGAAAGAGATAAAATAGATTTAGTATAACTAATAAGTTCAGGCCCATTTACTGTTTTTTACTTTAAATACTCTAAAAATCTCATGTTGTGTTTTTTGAGTCTTCTTTTACATTCTGATAATTCAGGTATATTTTTCATTTCCACCTTAAAAAATAAATCAGCTGTACTGGAAGAGTTATTACATTTGACATTAATGATGTGCTTTGGACTAAAGTACATTTTTAAATTATATTTTTTCCATAAATAATTTTAAATCGTTTTATTTATGTGATATAAAAGAGATGCTTGTAGAGAAAGGACTTACTATATAAAATATTACCATGTGTCCTCAAAAGCATGAAGTGAAAGAACATGGTTGATATCTTAATACTCTTTTTGACAATACCATTAATAGTTATACAAATGTTCTTCTGGAAAACAGAACTTCCTGAAGAAACCTTACAACATGTTTATGTACTAAATTTAAACTTTGGAAAATAAGAGGACCTGCGAAGTACTAAAATATGTAGCAGTATGTAAAAACAGCACAAGACTGATAGATATTTCAAATGTAGGCATAACTCATTAACTTTTTCTCTTACTGTCCCTAATCTGATCAGAATCAAATTCCATGTATGACAGAAAACAGGAAATCAATACTTGTAAACCTTTTAAGGCAGAAAGAGTTTAATAATGGTGCTGCGGGTGATTCAACCCCAGCCTTTAAAACACATGAATACAAACACATAAAGCTGTCCAAAGGAGGGCCATGAGGATGGTAAAGAGTCTTGAGGGGAAGCCATATGAGGAGGGATTCAGACCACTTGGTCTGTTCAGCCTGCAGGAGACCGAAGGGAGACCTCATAGCAGTCTACAATTTCCTCATGAGGAGGAGAGGAGGGGCAGATATCTCTTCTCTCTCATGCCAGTGACGGGTCTTGAGGAAGTGGCCTGAACCTGAGTCAGGGGATGTTTAGGTTGGATATCAGAAAAAGGTCTTTCACCCAGGGACTGGGCACTGGAACAGACTCCCCAGAGACGCAGTCACAGCACAAAGCCTGACAGAGTTCATGAAATGTTTGGACTGCACTCTGAGGTGCGTAGTGTGATCTTGGGCTGTCCTTTGCAGGGCCAGGAATTGAACTCAGTGATCCAGATGGGTCCAGCTCAGCATATGCTATTATTATCTGATTCTAAGTATCTTATTTAACTAGGAGGAAAGAAAACACCAGCTTTACAAAGAGTTTTCATATGTGCAAAAGAAGAGGCTGTTACTTGATAGCATTA
>VYXF01007125.1:221786-312638 GCA_013397295.1 Polioptila caerulea
CCAATGGACCTTCAGAGGAAACCTACACCTTTCTACAGGATCACTGCTTCAACAGAGCCACATCTGCCTCTCCAGGACTGCAGCCACCATTTAATCAGACTGCTACCAACACCCTGACCCACAGGGTGTCAGGTTGGATTCTGACTCTGTCAGTGGGTTAAATTTTTTTTTGTAATACTGTATGATTGTTTTATTTTACTTCTCCTAATAAAGAACTGTAATTCCTATTCCCATATCTTTACCTGACAGCCCCTTAATTTCAAAATTATAATAATTCAGATGGAGGGGGTTTACATTCTTCATTCCTAGGAAGGCTCCTGTGTTCCCTAGCAGACACCCGTCATTCAAACCAAGACAATAGATTTCACTGTTTATATATTTGATTGTGGGACTGCATCAATACTACAGCACTTTTACATCTTTATTTAAGAGAATCTCCTAAAATCAGCCTTTCTACACAAATACACACACACTACTTTTCTGGGCATAAGAGTTTTAAAGCGATCAAGAGAATATTCTTTGAAAAAACATCTTCCATGTGTTTATTTATAGAAATAATATTAACTGTAAATATATCTCATGTTTAGTGAGATGCAAGATCAACAGTAGCTTCTTAATTTTTGTACCACTCAAAGTATTTAAATACCCATTTTTTTGATGTTACTATGCAACAGGGCAGTCACAGGCCAGTCTGAAGAGATAGTGGACTATAAATGAGTCAGAGTTACCAACACCAGCAGCATCATTTTAAAATAACAAAATGAGTGCTATGAAATTGTGGCACCCATCCACTAGGGCACTTAAAAAATGTGGGTAATATAAACAATTAGTCTTGTTTTTCAATCTCCGTTAACATGTCCTTAAAAAAAAAAAAAAAAAAGACAAAAGATTGTTTCTTCCAGAGTCAAAAACTGAGCAGACATGGGGTAAAAGCCTTAACACGGCAGTGTAGCAAAGAGGAGAAAAAGGCAGTATACAGCAGCTTATGAAAAAGACTACTGGAGAGGAGTAAGCATCAGCTAGACATGAGTCAGTGGTGATGGAAAGAATTTCCTAGGAACTAGGATGACTGAACAGTTAGCCAGGAAATTCAAGCCCAGAAACAGAGCATCCAAGTGGAAAGGAAGGAAAGAATTGGAAGGGTAAAAGTGAAAAATCTCATGGGATGAGATAAAGACAGTTCAGTAAGAAAAGTCCATGCATGCAGAAAAAGCCAAACAAGGAATTCATTCACTAGTGGCCATCAGGGACAGATGTTCTGCTATTTTGAGGAACGCAGGGCTCCATCATATGTTACAGTTACTTGGGACAACAAATGAAGTAACTTAAAATGTCCCTCCACTTGTCCTTTTTCCCCATACTCTCCTTGCTGTGTCCTATGGTCTGGGATATCCCTTGGGTAGGTTGGGGTCAGCTGTCCCCTCTGTGTTTCCTCCCAACTTCTCATGCACCTCCAGCTTCTTCACTGGTGGGGCACTGTGTGAATTATAGAATCGTATAATCATAGAATGGTTTGGGTTGGAAGAGACTTAAAAGGTCATTTAGTTCCATTTAGCCCTCCTGCCATGGGCAGGGATATCTCCCACTAGACCAGGTTGCTCAAAGCCCCATCCAACCTTGCCTTGAACACTGTCAGGAATATGGTAGCCACAATTTCTATGCACAGCCTGAAAAAGCCTTGAAACTGTGGGCACTGCTTAGCAATAACTACAACCCTGATGTGTTATCAACACTGTTTTCAGCACAAGTCCTTAACACAGCTTCTACATACAATTATGAAAAAAAAATCGTAGAAAAAATAAGAATAAAAATTAAAAATAAACAGAATATATTTATAATTGAGTAAAAAGCAAGGACATGAAGATAGAAGACAAGACAAAATTTTAAAATCTGTCAGAATGAAGGAGAAGTATTAAAATCCCCAGCTTTTTGGCTTAATGGATCACGTGGGCTTTGAGGATGGAAGAAACTTTACAAGAGTCTTTATCTTGTAAATCAGTCTTCTTCATAAAGTGACAACTGAACATTTTTTCTTAGCAGAATGAATAAAATCAAGAAGATACAGTTTTGGATAGCTAGGCAATAGGTTGATGCATAATCTGAAGTGCTTTCTAAAGAGGATACCATAAATTCTTCAGTATATATACAACAGATTGCCTTTTTGTCTTGCCAATTAGAGGGTAAATACACTACTGATTAGCTGGCTGACAGTTTCTTGCACCTGTGAGAGACTGCAAAGCTTGTGTAGTGCAGTGAATATGTGATTTTGGCCATTAACAGTAGAAGGCTTCAGGCTTTGTACTGACCCAACAGTGCAGGGTCTCAGACTCACCTTGGTCTGAGCTGAGTTTCATGACTGTTGCCTCCCCTGCTCTAGCTTCATCTCTGGAGATGGCCACCGAGGAGAAGGGCACACTTCCATCCTTCAGTCTTTGCCAGGCTTACAATAGCTCTTCATGCCTGAGGGATAAGGCTTCAGCTGGCAGTCCAGGAAAAGGAAGTGATCTGTGATTCAAAAAATATATTTAAAATAAAAATAATAATGGAAAATAAAAATAAACCAAAACAAACAAACAACAATAACAACTACAAACACACACAAATAAATTCTAGATTTGACATAGGAGGAAGAAATGCCTTCTATAAACATCACAGTTGTAAGCCAGAAGTCAAAGTCTACACCATATTGAGCTCTGAGTTCCCTATGCAATTTTGTTACTTCCTTTAGTTCCTGGATTTATATCCATACAGCTTTTATCATTTGATATCCCAGTTCACCCTCAGTCTAAACACGAGCAAAAAGATAATATTAGTTGTTAAATAACAAGTGAAGCAATAAGAAGTATTTAGAAACTTTCTTGCTCTTTGGTTCCATCTTCAAGAGCAGTGTCTTTGGAGATGTAGCTGTAGTCATGTGGCATGAGGTATAGTCATACTCTCATGTAGCGCTTAAATAGCTAAAAAATTCATTTAGCTCATTTTTACAGTTCAGAGTTAATTTTTTAAAGATCATGCAATGAAAAAAACCATAGATTGAACAGAGCTGGTCTGACTGATAATACTGCACATTGAGTAAGGCTAAATTCAGAATGCATTTGTGGTTTTTTTACGTCGGAATCATAGAATCATAGAATGGTTTGTGTTGGAAAGGACTTTAAAAATCATGTATTTCCAAGCCCTCTGCCATGGGCAGGGACACAGTCCACTAGATCAGGTTGCTCAAAGTCCCATCCAACCTGGCTTAGGACATTTCCAGGAATTGAGCATCATGACTACTCTGGGCAACCCATACCAGTGCCTCATCGTTCTCACAGTAAGGAATTTCATCCTAATATCTAATCTCAACTACTACTCTGAAATATGTGTAGTTTTAAAAACAGATAGGCAGCTATAAGCAAAGTACTTCGGAAGAAATGTCAATTTCCTAGTGCTAGCAGAATTTTGGTTTTGTTTTCTGTATTTTCAAACATTTAATTATGCTGTTTTTTAAAAAGTTTTGTGACCATTCAAGTCACAAGAGTCACCATAGGATACCTAGTACATTTTGTTAGCAGACCATCCAAAACCTCTTTGTTCTAGCTAACTTATGCTGAGTATATTTAAATTCAAATAATATTCTATCCAAGAATATAGTTTCTGTTTTCATTATGAAGTGGGAAAAATAGTTAACAACAGTGTCACAAAATGCCACAGCTTTGAATTGGACCTGCCTGCACCTTCATCCTAATATAGAAGGACTTTGAATTGCCAAAGCCATGTTTTACAAAGTGATAATTAGAACAGTGAGCTTTTAAAGAGAGATTATAACAAAGAAAAATTAAAATAAAAAGCTTTTGTTGTGTCTTCTCCTCCAATGTTGCTATCAACTCCCCAACTCTTTTGTTAACCCAGTTCTTTGATCTGAAACAATTTCTACATTTTATTTTGTGGGACCATAGGAAAAATGTCCTTCTGCCCTTTGCCATGGTCCTTTAGCTCCCTGTTTTCTTTGTTTCTCACAAATCCTTTGCTTTATGCCCACACTTCTCGCCCTTTTCCTCAGAGTTCTGCCTGGGTTCCTGATACTTTGGTTGTACTCAGGACTGGTTTTACTCCTTTCCTCCATCAGCTTTCTTCTAATCCATACTGCACTAGACAGCAAAAGTTAAAACAGATGGCATTCCTTTATGCTGCTCACTCACATACATTTAAAAATAATTTAACATATAATAACTTATACTGACATTTTATATCTAGTAACAAAATGATCTAACAACTACTTTACCTTTTCACTTGGAACTCTCTTCACCTGTCATATAAACTTCACTTAAGAATTAAAGTGAAGTTCCTGGCATAATGACATGTCACCAGAAGTTTGTGCTTTGGGTAATATTTCCAGACTCAAAGTCACAGGACTGATAACACCACTATTAAGTATACTAATCTTTCTCTCCAGGGTAGTGATTAATTACCATTGATGGAGAAAGGATATTAGAACTCATTGCACAGATTTCTTTACCCTTCAGGATTGGCATAGAAAGATGAACATGTTTAAAAATCTCAATATAAAGGGTTTAGTACAAGATATTAAGTAATATAAATAAAAACCAAATTAACTTATTTAATGTTATGCTTCCAGTTCCACATCCCATATGAATTTACCATTACCATTTATGAATTACTCTTTTCAAGCCCTCAATATTTCTTGCAGTTTTATATTTGAATGTAACACTTCAGAGTCCTCGCTCAAAATCTGATACTATTGCAGGGCCCATTAACACCTATCTCTGCATAAGAGGTAGATGTACTAATTTTGGCTGGGGTGGAGTTCATTTTCTTCATAGTGGCTGGCGTGCAGCTGTGTTTTGGATTTGTGCTGGAAACAGTGCTCATTACTTAGAAGGGTTTTTTGCTTCTGCTGGGCAGCGCTTGCACAGCATCAAGGCCTTTTCTGCTTCTTACAACACCCTACCAGCAAGGAGGATGGGAGTGCCCAAGGGAGCTGGGAAAGAAATAAAGACATATCCCATTGAGGTTTCCCAGAGAGATTAGAGTCTTCATCTCACGTGTTTGAGAAGACTAGGATAGATAAAGCCCTGACTGATCTGGCCTGACTTCATCTTGCTTCCAGCGGGAAGTTGGACTAAAGACTTCCTAGTGCCCCTGTCCTTACACTCTATGATTCCTGGGGTGAAGTTATCTTAAACTAAGTGTGAATAACAATATTATAAACCATTTTTATTTTCTTGATAGAAATAAAACCAAAGGTAGAACACATGAAAAATGTGTGTCATTAAGAACAATCTACAGTTACATAATGTGACTTTTTTGCAATGTTGTTTTGCAATATCTTCATCTTCCATGGAAACTGTTAGTACAGAGGAAAAGACATATGTTTGACTCTGGTTTCTGGACAAAAGGACAAGATACTCATCATTATCTGTGAAATAAATAAGAATCTTAACAACATTATGCATTTCAGAGCTGCTATATAAATTCTTTAAACTCTAGACAACAAAGCCATATTCACTCATGTCTTATTCACAATCTCTCTTGATATACAAATATCAACTTTCACTTTTTTGAATACATTTCTAAAAGCAAGAACATCAAACACTTGCAGCCAGAGTTAATAATAGCAGACCTGAATATATAGTGGGCCTTTGACATTTCCAAACAAATTATGGCTTTTCACAGTGAGGGCTTTATTGAGAAAATGCAGCCTGTTGACTGTGAAGTGAAGAGTGGTCCTGATGATGCCTAAAAAAACTGATCTGGAACAGAAACTAAAGTCAAATGAACAAAATAGGAATTTACTGAAAGGCCTTAAAAGGATACACTTTGGGCAGCACAAGAGCCTGGCCAGGGCTACACCCAGGTTGAATCCAAGATGGATCCCAGTCTCAAGTTTTTACACTTTTATAGGTTTTGGTTCATCTACATATTGGGTTCAATTATCTGATTACAGCTCCAGGTCATGAAGTAAACCCTCTGGCTTGCTCCCTTCTCTTCGCCGTTTTTTATGCTTTTTGGGTAATGGTTTTCATAGTTTCTCTAGCTGGGAAGGGATTGCTTTGTCTAACTAACATCTGAAGAGAACTTATTAGCACCTAATATGAAGTTTCAGAGTTACATACCAGGAAGCAGAGAATCTGAAAAATATAAAAGCTAAGGCATCAGTGAAACCTTAGGGTCGCTGTGCTGCAGGACTGGTGATGCCACTCCAGTGCACTAAAAGTCAAACTTTTTCATCATATCAAAGATCACTTTCCCAAGACCAGACCTCACTTGGCTTGTCTTCACACTCTAAATAAATCTCAACTTCAAATTTCTCTTCTGTACTTCAGAATGCCCTCAGATCCATCCCTACCCAGGGGCAACATTCAAGGAAGTTGATGACTGCATGACCAATGTTTCAGTTGAGGTACAAGGCTGTACTCTGGTAACATAATGTCCCCTTTCCTGTCTGCTAGTGTAGTTCCAGTCTTCTGTTTTTTAACGTGAATTAGCACAAAGAAAGCAAGTAGCTCTAACATCCACATGCAAGAAGGCAAGCAATGAGCTTTCTAAAAATATTTCATACAAATTTTTAAAGGAAGAAAATCTCCATGGCAGGCAATCAATTCAAAATTGAGTACAGTGGTCCTTATAATATTTTTCATAAATAATTAAAATACAAAGGACGATAGGACTCACAGTCTAAAATAGTAGCATATGATTTATTTAAAGGTCTGGAAATTGATGGTTTGAAACAATGTATCTTCAAAGCAGCTAAATGTTTATTGACATCATACCATGAGTTAACAAAACACAATACCTAATCTACTTAATTCATGAATGAAATTCGAACACTAGAAAATATCAAAAATTGCATGCAGTTCTTTTTTCATTTTGAAAAGCTGATGGCTATACACATTTCAAATTTAGTAAGACTCATTTACTTATTTTATGGAAATAGCAACAAGGCAGAATTTTACAAACAATATCACTATCTCCAGGAGGGATAAAACCCAGCATATAGAATCAATATTGCTCCAAATGTTTTAATGAAATAATGTCTGTCATAATTTAAGGGGAATTCCATACTGTGTATCCATGATTTACAGACTACTAAATAGACAAAAGCCAAATTTATCTTACCAGGAGATAATGACCACCAGTGAATTATGACAAAAAGTCATTTTCAAAAGATTATCAAACCTTAGAGAAATCTTTGAGAATTCCTTTGAGTTTTTTTGTCTGATAGATTTAAATTCCTCTGTTATAAATAAAAATAAAACTTATTTCTTGAACTGTTCAAACTTAATATCAATAAAAGCAAACTTTGATAACTTAAATCTAGGGTATTTTTCAAAATGAATCAAGATTACAGCTGCACATAAAAGGACCATATATGAAAAGGGAATGTTGCATTATCATTGCCCTTTTTAATGTAACAGTTAGTATATGCGTGAATGAAATTCCTACATAGATACGTAAGAATACTTCTTTGGATTTGCTTTTCTTCCAAGATATGAGACTTTTTTCCAAACCGTAGTCAATTACTTCAAAATACATTTTACTGCTTTGGCAATAAAAGCAACAGACTCAAAAAAATGATTTCTATCAATTAGCCTTTGGAAATTGCTAGAATGGGAATGCTTCTGAAGATGAAATAATTGTGAAATCTATTATCTGATTAGCTTGAATCCAGTTGTTTGGCAAACTCTGAGGTGTACTTCATTGACTGACTGCATGTTATGAAAGATCAGATGTCTAGACTTTGGTATCTAACCTGAAATATTTGTTTAGTTTGCCACATTTAGTTAGAAGAAATGCAAGCATCCCATGAACAAGCAGTCCTAGATATGTTTTTTGAATGGAATGAACCACCTTCTAAAGGTGTTCAGCTTAAACTGTTGATTCTAACAGGGGTTAGAGTGAAAAATTAGTTTTTTAATTGCTGAAGTAGGTCATATGAGCTTGTTTTTTATATGTTACTGAGTGCAAATCTCCAAAATACGGACAAAACCCACAGTTTGCTATAGAATTTTCACTTAATACTGAAGGGTTCTTCTCATTACCCAGCGAGTGTCTTTTATACTAAATTCATCTTGTTTTTTCACTTTCCATGTATTTCATCAGATTTGGGTTTGTTGTATTGCTGCCATTGTCTTGTTACACATCATTATGTGCCATTATGTATTGACATTTAAAGGCAGGATTCTGGAGAAAATGCTGTAAATATTAGGCCAAACAATTATGGTATAATTGAAATCTTAAGATTCATCTGTGCAGAAAATATTTCAATAATAATACTTGTAAACTTCTTATATATACACACTTCTTAATTTCCAACTCTATTCCAGATGCAGTGCTCACCCTCACCCTGCTCCTTTTACCATCATGTGCAGCAGGGGTGTGTTATGGTGGGTGTTCCTGTGAGCATCTCTAGTCCGGGAGGAATATAACATTTGTGCTGATGGTTTTACCTTTCTTGATCTCAGATCAACTCAGGATCATATTTATGTGTTTGCTAACATCCTTATATACCTTTATTTTTGTTTATTGGGTTTTAGTTCTGAATTACACATGAATTTACTGTCTATGATGGGGTTAATGGATGAAAGATGCCGTTCTTTTTGTTGCTTCTAAGATCAGTTTTGTCCACCTCCAGGTCTGGATTTCTTTGTTCACTGGTGAGTTGTTTACAGCTGTGGGGTCTCCAGGGCCTAGAGTGAGCCTTGCCTCCAAATAATCCATACCTGTACTTCCATATACTGTATGTTGGGTCTGCAATTTTCAAGGCCTCTTTTACCATACCAGGCCTCCATTCCTTAGAATTACATTACAATGTTAGAGCCATAAACCCATGGTGATATTACCAGCTTTTGAGAATGACTTATCTCTTTATGAGAGACTCTCAGACTCTTCTTCTTTCAACATTAGTGCCTTGGCGTTTATTCCAGCTCTGAGTACATTGTACCCTTCACTGCTTCCAGAACTGGCAGGTGCTTGCACTATTCAGCCCAAAATGCAGGGATTTGAACATGCCTAGTTTGTCCCATTAAAAATATTGATGGATGTCAAGAAATGGAAATATACCCCAAAGGAAATATACCCAAGGTCATTGAAGACTAAAAGTTACAGTTCTGTAAAATTTTGGATGTTCAAAGGTTGGCTTACTTGCAAACAGTATTAATACTTTGTAGGTTCTCAGAGTTTAATAATGTTGCAGGCTGAACAATAAGTAGATCTTTTCCTTCTCATCACAATTCTAATAGAATATAAAGATGTACAAACTTAGTTAAATCTAATTAAGAATTATTTTGTTTTTCTGATTTGCTTCCATAAGTACTCCTAGGGATATTTTTGCTTCTCAAGAATAGTTATTTACAATAAATTAATGTATAACATAAAATATAAATCTGGATTATGAGATTATTTGATGTGGACACTTGACAACATACCATACATTTTATCCATTTGACCAGCTTTCATTTTAGACATTAACCTAGCTGAACCCTCTTGAGATCTTTTGACAATTTGCTTAAAATTTTGTAGCTAGGACAAAAACTCAGCAATATCAAAATGCTCAAGATAAAACACCAACAATCTATTTTCTTCACCAACAACATACAGGTTATAAACTGCTTTTATTTAAACAGCTATCCTCAATATTTTTTTTCTCTCCCTCCTAGGATACACAAGGTATTAAAACAGATCTATTGGTAATGACTCAGCCCATCCTACTGCTTCTGTGTAACTGAGATGTACTTCTCTAATCCTGAGATTCAAGCATCCTTTTGCTCTCACTTTCTATACCACTTGGTGTATCCTGCTTCTCTTCAATATACTCAATCCTTGTGCTGTCTCAGACATCCTCTTATTTAGCACACATCCCTGGACTCTGCAGTTGCCCACGGGCACACCTTCCCAGAATACATTCTCATAATTTACATTTCTTTTCAACCCTTACCTCGGTTATTGAATTTCAAGTGGCTATATCTCCTGAAGATCCATTTCCCAGGCCTTTAGTAGTTGTCACAAGCCTACAGTCATGTTTCTGAATACTGTTAAGCAATTTAGTAGGAATTCATCTCAGCCAAAATCCTCTTTCACTGTAACAGAAGTATCTTGTCATTTAGATTTGTGATTTCTGAGGACGAAACAAAAGTAAATGTATATATCTTGAATAGACTCCTTTGTCAAAGACTTGAAAAATCAATTATCTTTTGATGAGACTATTCCCTATGTCAATTTCTTTCTTCTTGAGTAATTGTATACCTACTTCCACACTACTACAGATTAGGAAAAGATCTATAATCTTTAACAATAATTAGCTGTGAAACTACGGAGACAAATGAATCACAGCCTTCAGTTATTCACATCCATCAAATTGATTTTGAAAAGAATTTTGTTAAGGCAATAAGAATTCATACAAATTAGTGAATTCCACAGGTTCAAGCTGTTTGAGGAAATTAAAGGGTTTAAGCAACTGTATATTTCCATCTGAAAATTTGAAAGTAGTGCAAGTTTTTCAATGTTTTTAAGTTCAATATTTGCAGCTGTGTATAATATGCTATTGCTGTGAGCTGCATTTGTCCACAGCTGTATATTGCTTACTTAGAAGTGTTGTACAAAGCTGTAAGAGGCTTGGCACATGTTTATATGAGCTTTTTTTTTTGTTTTCTCACAGTTTTGACTGCAAAAATGAGAAAAGACCAAGCCACATATTATATAATTTTTTATGGAGGAAAGTGTTTGAGTATTCTCATGAAACCACATGATTTTTCAGCCCATACAAATCTTTGGCTATCACTCAGCTGGCTGTGGTAGCACTGAGGAGAGAGGAGAAAGTTAATCACCTGTCATCTGCTCTAAAAATTATATTACCAGAGAAATAAAAGAATACCAACTTTCTCGTGGCTGATTTACTTAAAGTTCTTCTTCCTGGATTCACATAACTAACTGAACTGCCCACTGTCTATATATAAATTATTGCACCTTTAATTTATCCTAGTGTCAGAGGAATTCTTGAAAATATTACTGCCAAAAGGATGGATAATAGCAATTATCATCATCAACAACAACAACAAAAAGCCTCTGAATAGTTTTAGAATTCTTGAAGGTTTACACTTATTACGACATAGTCATGATTGCTGAATATTGAGTTGTATAGTACAGGCATGTTACAGCCGACCTTTAAAAGCTTTTTATGGAACCTTCAATTGCAGGTCAGTTTCTCTATTTGTCTCTCAATATGTATTACCCTAAAGCTTTTGGTGTCCAAATATCTAAATTCTACTCTTCATCTGCTGACTTCCACTCCTAAAAAAAGAAAGATGAAGAATTTGATAAATCTACCTAATGTATCTATTGATGCCTTATATCTAGACCTATCCAAAATGTTTTATAGGATTTTGTGATTTACACTAGATTATGTGAGATTCCATTGGGATAAATCATAAATAAACACAATTATGACTGCCCAAAAAAATGGGAGGCATGTCATTTTCCATAACTGAATTAAGAATAATGCAAATAATATGACCTATATCACTTTGCCAAAAAAAGTGTGTCAAGAAGGCATTCAATAAATTACTATATTAAGTACACTTGTTTGTACAGATTTAACAATATTTAAAAAAAATATGTGGATGACATATTTATAAACCTATTAAATTTTGAATCACATATATTACTTCATTTTAATGAAGAAAATGTCTTTCCTGCTTAGTATATTGACTTGATCTGTTTTCATTTATGATTTTAACCAGAAGTGTGTTTCCCATTCATAACTTTAGAAACCGTGTTGAGAAACCTCATGCACAATGCAAGCCCATGAATCCTAAATGAGATCTCATCTCTAAGATGTACAATTCCTCAGGATTCCAAAGTATTGAGCTTCTCACAGACGTACGTGAGCCATCAGGAACATGCTTTAAATTGGAGTTTAGACACGATTTTATCAGTTGTTGAGCAGTTGAGGAATTCAATTAATACTTTCTGAAGAAACCTGCTTCAGAGAAAACACTGTTTAATTATTATATTTTTGAAATCACCTTTCCAAAAAAGGTTTGGAAAGAAATCATATTATTTTTACTGTAGTAAAACCCATGAAGTATAAGTGAATTCGTTGCTAATGGACCAATTCAAACATTCTTCTGTGTGGTGAACATCTTCAGCTGGCTACAAAGAGAAAGACCATTTTAAATCTGGGCATTTACTGATGGGGCAACATTGGTCTTCTTGGCAAAAGTCAGAATTGTCAATCTGAATGTTATAGCTATTATCCTGATGCCCCTAGCAGAATTTTGAACACCCTTTTCTGCACCAGACAGACACCAGGAAGTGATTTTTGGTGAGGAATAGTATATGATCTCCCACACTTAGGGTGATGCCCTGCTCTTGCCCCAGGGATTAACAGCCCTCCAGAAGCAAGGACAGCCTATGCACCCTGCCTTAGCAGCAGCCAGCGTGGCATCAGCTCAGGATCAGACCAGTTCTGTTAGCTTGCACTATTTTTTGAACACTGTGGTTAGCCAAGATAAGAGGTAAAACTAAAAGTTTATAAGGACTCTTGATGAGTTTTTCCAGCAGTAGTGTAGTTTTTTCTCTAAGAGGCTTCCCTCTGATGGAAGCTAATGATCTTCTCATCCCTTTACTTCTAAAATGTCTATTTTCAAGTATGCTGATTGGAGCTTTTCTATAAAGCACATCAGTGAGCTTTGATGCTATTTGGACTAAAATTAGGATTATAGCCCTTATAATCTTTCACAGAGATTTTTACTCCCTGAAAGACATACATACAGTGCCTAGTGTAGATCTCATTTTGATTCATACTTTACTGAAACTTCATATACACAAAAAGTAAGATATCATTCATCGGTTTTGATTAGAAATGTATATGAAGATGAAAATATTGTATTTAAAAGAATTTAAAAGATTAGTGATTTTAGTACAGTAATAAAAATATTGATATATTTCAGGGTCCAGATATATAAGACAAGAACTTGTGTTTCAGTGAATTGTTTAAACAGAAATAATAAAATCATTCTACAGAGACAATTTTTAAAAACACTTATCATATTTACATTTAAAAGGAAGGACATCTGACAAAGCTCATGAAGGTGAAAACAAGAAGTGGACTGGATTAAACTAATTTTAATAATTTGTTAAAGGAGCTAAAAATATAGAGATTATTTAATTGTAGAAATGTTTTCACAACTGAATCAACTGAAATCTGATTATCATCAGGTTAAAAGGGTTGTTTACTAATTAGTTGTTCTGTTGCATAATACATATTAATGGTATGCATAAGAAGGACATTGTGAGGGTTTCTATAATTCTGGATAGAAACTGAAAATATTAAAATATTAACACTAGTTTAAACAATTAAATTTTCATACTTGTCTTCATACTCAGCTTTTATTCAGTTTACTGCCAGTTGTGTATCATGGTCCTTGATTGCATCAAGTGACAGTCACTTCATTCATGCTTCATTTATGCTGAAAATAAATCTCTCACTAAATACTTCATTTTTGATCCTAACAGTGAAATATTTTTGCTCTCTTCTGAGACAAGTACAAATAATTGACTACAACATACGCTGTTTCTTGAACCAGTCTTCTCTGCCTTATGCATAACTGCTCTAGAAAATACTGACTTTTCACTAGAGGAGCAACAAAATGAGAGTACTTACATCATATGAAAGTGTAATATGCTAATATGATTCTTAACATATTTTGCTGCTCAGGAAGAGAAATGTTTGCATAAATGTGAAGTCCAGAAATACTGCAATTAAAATAGAAACTACTTATTTTTATCAGTAACTGCAGATATTTATGTAAATGTCACTATGTGATATCTTAACAAATTGAGTGATGTTTATCAGGACTGTCCTTTGTCTTTAAATGGGTTATCATTATAACGAGGTAGTGAAACCATAGAAAGGAAGACTTGGCAGGATACAATTAAATTGAGCAAGGAAGAGCTGGTGTTCTTCTGTCATTGGTTTTGATTTGGTGAAAGATTTTATTCTTTTCTGTTATAGAAACAAGAGAGGATGCTGGAAATAAGGTTCAGTTCCTTAAACCAAAATTCATTAGCTTTCATATTGGCCTATGAGATCTTTACTCATTTGTTCCTGCTTTTTAATCTTCCACAATTTTTATTTTATTTAAGTAAAGCAAACAAGAATTCATTGTATTGAAAGACAGAGGGGAACTGATCCTACTGATGATACTTTTAATTTCCTGAAATTTCCTCTTTAATCAGGATATTCAATCAAGCTGATAACTATTTTTTTTTTTCACACTGAAATTTCTGGAATCGACCATCTTCCATTTGAACACAGTTTCTGCATTTATCTTCCTGCGAATTTGAATAAGCTTTGAGTAGCTGATCATCAGCAAGTACTTATGGGACTTCAGTATTTTAAGCAAATTTCTCTTTTTGGGTCTGACTGAGGGAAAAATTACTTCTGTTGAAATTGCTGGCAACAGAAATGCACAGCATCTAGGGCGCATACTATGCCTATAATATGTTTCTATTTATATTAAAGTAAAATAGAAGATTATGTATCAAATATATGCAGTTAAGACAATTTGTCCTGCTTTTTTTTTTTTTTTTTTTATTTTTTCAATTTAAGACTCAGGTATTCAGAAGACACAAAAGCATTTCAAATATGCATGGACTTGTTGGACTGCTGTGCTGAAACCTGCACTGTTCATTGCTCAAATATTGTCCTCTTTTTGGGGCTTGCATTTGATATCAGATTATAAAGATATATTTTTGTCCTATTCCCTCTTTATCTTGCTTAACATTCAAGAGGTCAGTAAATGGATATGAATTTAAGTATTTATTTAAACATATTGCAACAAGAGCCACTGATAATGACCAAACATATACATATTTAAAAAATAATTTAAAAATAATTCTTGATTTGTACAACTTTTTAAAGGGTTTGTATACATCTTGAGTCAAAGTAGATAAATAGGTTTGCAAGGATAGATTTAGAGGACCAGTCACTCACCCCTTCTGACCAAAGCTTCTTATATTGCATATGTCCTCTTCTACATAGTTAAGTCTTCTTGTATGTAGTTGAAGAAGTATTTTTCAAAATGCATTGATGTGAAGACATCAGCAATTGCAGAATTCAGTTGTTTCATGGTAGTCAGGCAAAGAGGCCTTTGGTAAAAATGTGTGAGGTTTTTCTCACATTGTATTATTCTGCTTCTCTCTGAATTAATGATCCCTTTAGTGCTTAATATTTTCCTCATCTAAGAGCTGTAATAAAGTAACTTTTTAATCTTATTTAGCAAATAGATTGAGTGTGACATCGGCTTTGGGAATGATAGAATAAAAATATCGAACCTCTAATTCTCCAGAATGCCATTTATTGACTTGATTTGTCAAACTCATCAGGCATGGATGTTCAGGCAAAGTAATGTTGCTTTTGCTTTTCACATAAGATGCTGAATACAGGGAATTATAAAGCAGAGGAATATCAAAGACATAATTATTGTCAATGATCAAGGAAAAATTCTAGCTCAAGACTGAATTGCTCCCAAAAGATTTTGGTAGATGTGATTTGTGTTTTAGACCATGAGTGAATATCTTCATTTAAATTAATACCCCCTTCAAATAGTTACATAATTGGCTACAAATTTCTACTAAATGCACTGTTTTTTTCCCAAATTAACAAGTTTTTTTGGTTTTTTTTTTTGTTCCATTTGCAAGGAAATGCCAAGGAGAAGAGAGTAATAAGTTAATTTTTTTGTTTTTTTTTTTTTTTTTTTCCTCCTTTGAAACTTGAAGTTTTCTNTTTTTTTTTTTTTTTTTTTTTTTTTTTTCTCCATCCTTGAAACTTGCAGTTTTCCTTGATACATTCCTCATGGTGTGATTGACAATATTTCCTTATCTACCCTCATGCTTTTTTTTTATTCCTCTTCTAGCTGCTTTAGTCTTCTCTTAAAACAATGTTGCACTATAACTTCTTTTTGGTTTTGTTTTTTTTTTTTTTTTTTCTGGGAACCCAATACTGTTTTCCTAGTTTTGCAACAAATGAGCATAACATTACCAAAGGCACCTCTTTCATCTGTTTTTCCCCGCTGGCCCTCATTGTGCTGTCCTATTTTGTTCATTTAGCCTTTCCTTGTTCTAATAATCCCATTGAGAGCCATTTTTTAACAAAAGGCTAAGAAATACTTGCTAAAGGTAGCACAAAAAACTATGGAGGAATGAATGGATTTGGGGCAGAAACAATGGCAGGAAAAATTCATTATTCATTCAGCTAGTGAGACTTCACTTTCTGGCTTTCCTTTGGGTAGAGCAAATGGGGTCACTGTTTTGCTCATTTTCCTTTTCTGATTATTAATGTGGATGGGACAGAAGCACCCATTCTTGTCAAATGTGACTAATAATGGAGAAAAAATAGGGTGAGCCTTGATATATAACCTCATCTATGAGTACCGCTGGGGTACAATGTTGCACTGAAGTAGAACAGGACAGCTAGACAGTAAATTGCATAACAAGAAAGAATTGACCAATCTCCCTCACTTCATGTAGAAAATGTTCTCTTATATATGCACTAATACCAATTAATGGCCTTTTACTGAGGAATGGCTTCCTTATCTATTCCTATTAGCAAACACTAACATCTGGAATTTACAATGTACTGTAATTTGGTTACTACGGTGATGAGGAATAGCAAAAAATTTTTGAAATATTCTTTGAATGTTTCTGATGTTAAAGACAAATGAATAATCTGTCATGAAAGATAGATCCAATTCATTTTGCCTTATTAGAATAATTATTTCTACTGAACTAAATGAAAAATAGGAAAATGTTTTGACTCTGTCACATCAGCTGTTTTGGTATATAATAGAGACAGAGTGTGACATTTCAATCTTCTGGTAAATATTGATGCACATACTTTCAGTTACTTTAGATAGCTTGTCTATTCATAATTAATTTATTGGAGGTTTGCATATTTATCTATTAAGCGGTTTTTAACTAATTATTTATGTTTATTCTGCAGTTTACAATTTGAGTTAAAATTATTTTGTTTGCCATTTCAAAATTATACATCTTTTTGTAAAGTATGATTCATTCTTTTATGGATGTCTATTTTTAAGTCAATGGATTCAAATGACAAACAAAATGTTGAATCAATACATATTACTACTTCAGAAGGGATTTATTACAAAGCTGTATTATTGCTACAGCAAATTTCTAAAATACTCTTCTGATATAATTTGCAAGTATGTGTTAGGGAGGTGGTTTGAATCAGAACACTGAAGTAAAAAGTATGCAAAAAGCATATTTGGTACATAATTTTCCATAAATAAATGGAAATAAATTCTTAGGTGCTATAATTCTTTATCTTTTATGTCACGGGATTAAAAAGAGTTAATTGTTAAAAATACTTAGGCAGTTCATAAATGTTAAGGCATGCAGACAGATCAATTAAGTCCTGCCTAGAGTTACAAGAATTTAGGAGAATATGGGAAGCTACTGGACATAATGTGGGAAAATTGAGCTGAACAAGTTACAGGGTAAGTGGCTGACAAATGTTGCATAGACCTTCATGAGCAAGGATTAAACTTCACATTAAGGGACAATTGTGTAAGAGACATATTCAAATTTCAAATAATTAAAGAGGGAGACTTGGGGAAATTTTACAGATTATTTTCTTGCAAGGCCAAAGGAGTCAGAGTAAGAGTCTCTTTTCTTTACTACTTCTGTGTTAACACCTCTCCTGGTGGGGAGTGATAGATCTTTTAAACTAGATTAGCCAGAAACCAGAATGACATCCAGTTCTGGAACAACTCAAGCTCTGAGCCAGAAAGTCAACAAGACGTTCGGGATCTGGATATGGAAATCAAATTTAAAATCTATTCTTGAGGAATCCACTAATGGGGGTTTATCTTTATATTTAGAAAATGAAGGAGTTCATTGTTCAACTTCAATATTAGCTAATTAGCTAGCCAGAGATGAGGAAAAGGTTTGAGCCGTCATTGCTGCTTATGCTTGTGTGACTGCTGTTTGTGTTTATCTAAGGGAAAAGATGCTGTTCTTCATGTTCATCCACGTGGCCAGCAGGTTTGTAGTGTGTGTATCTGTGTGATTGTGTGTTTGCTTACTCAAAGCACACTCAGGTTCACTACTGGTTGGATCTATAAACAGGAATGAGAACAACCCTCCTGTTCTGGAAATCCACTGGATTTAGCTTCAATTAATAATAACTGCTGTGAGATGGTCAGTGACTGTTCAGCATCGCACAGGCCCGTGGCTCCAGTCACATCCCTTCTTTGTTACAGATCAGGTTAATGGCTCCCAGAGATTCCTACCGTGTTAATTCACAAAAACAAACAAAGCATACAGGAATATGTTAAGTTCTTTGCTTTTTAAATGGTCTTAGTTTACAGATGTCCCAGGAAGTAACTGGATCTTCACAATGTAAATCAATTTAGAGAAACACAATTAACAAAAAACTCTCAATCCTTAAAAAAAAGAAAAATAAAAAAATAGGGAAACACAATGTAGCAAAAAAGTAGTGTCAAAAAGCATGTCAAGCATCATTCCAAATCTCTGGTTTTTTTAATGTTTATTTCTTTTAGGTCCATTTTGTAAAGAACCTGGTGATCCTTGTGCCTCTCAGCCATGCCTGAATGGAGGGATATGCCAATATTACCAGTCTGGATATGTTTGCGATTGCCCTTCTGGTTTTCTTGGTCACAACTGTGAAATAGGCATCAATGAATGTTCTTCAAGGCCATGTCAGAACAGAGGTACATGTATCGATTTGCCAAATGTGAGTATAAATGTTAAGAGATCCCTATTTGAACAGAGAATCGTGGTATTACAGCATCGCATCATAGAATGATTTGGGCTGGAAGCAACATTTAAATATGATCTATTTCCAACTTCTCTGCAGTGGGCAGAGACCTCTCACACTAGATCAGGTTGCTGAAAGTTCCATCCAACCTGACCTTGAACACTTCAAGGGATGGGGTATTTACAACTTTCCCCCTATCTCACCAATTTAGCAAAAATGATGATGTGTGGGGTGATGTCAGAGGCCTCACAGAAGTCAAAGTAAATGTTATCAGTTGCTCTTCCCTTACCCATCAATGCAGTTACTACATCACTGAAAGACACCATTAGTCAGACATAATTTACCATTTGTGAAGCCATCCATACGATTTGACATGCTTTACAGAATGATCTGTTTCATGAAAGTGTCAAAATATTTAATTCAAATGTAAATTTTTTAATTAGCTTTGCATGTTTCATGGAGAAACATAACATTTTCTCAATGTGTCATATTTATAATATTTTTATGATAAGAATCCCCAAACTCCCCATTTCACATCAATTCTTGGTGATCACTTAGGGAATTACCTATGTTTTTTTTTTTTTCCTCTCTAATAAAATCATTTGACACATGATGCATTATGTGATCTTTATTAACTAGTGATTGTGTTTTTCTGGGTTTGCATGTGGTATAAGTTTTTAAATTAACTTTTTTTTCTTTCCTTTTTTTCCTTTTGGAAAATAAAATAAATCCATGCAGAACTCATGAAGTTTTGATAATAAAGTCATACCTGGTAGTATGTCATAATAAATTGTTGATGTTCTTTCAGTAGCATGACTACTGCAAATAGCAGTGATTATACAGAATCAAAGCAGTGAAAGAAGAGTTCAAACAGTTATCACATAGCAGTGATACATACACACAGAGAGAAAAATAGACATCTAAATTGATGAATAAATTGATAGATTTCTAAGTTGTGAAACCTGTCTAAATATTTTGTCTACTAGATATACTAGCACAAACTATTTTGTGCAATAGATAAACAGCTGCAGTAGTTTGTTTCACACATATAGAAATGTGTCAATGTCAGCTGGAGTTTCCTGATTATACCTTTAAGATCAGTTCTGAAGAAACACGTAAGCACTTCCAATTTCTTTAGAGGAACAACCCCCTTTACTTTTTCCTTTACTTTCTGACTTCAAAAAGCCTATGAAGAGTATAGAAAAATAAAGGTGGGACAGTCAACCCTAAGAAATATTTTGTTTTGTAAAATAACTTACTTTTCTTTCTGTTCACATTAGAGATTGCAGTAACTGACAGATGTCTTTCACTGTTAAAGAGAAGCATAAACTCTGTGCATTATATTGAAGGAGAAAATGGATACCCATGATTTTCTTTCCTCCTCTAGTTAGTGACACTGTTTGGTTACTGATGTACCTTGTGTACGGTTATTGTTCAATAGATGCAAACATTACATTGGAACAAAATCACAAACGAGGAAAAAACCCTAAATTAATTATTAAATTCCTTCTTGATTCAATTATGAAATCGCAAAACCAAAACTTTAAAGCTGGTATATTTCCATCTAGCAAGCACAAGTACAGTATAATCTGTACTGGAATGCCTGTTCTATTTGTCCTAAATTGTTACCAGTCTGAGACTGGAACTGTTCTGTCTTTGTAGACTGCTTTATATGATGAAAAGTTTTCTTAGTTAGGACCTCTCGTAATGAATGTAAACACTATAAACACTAAATTTTGTATTGTCTTGGGTACAAAAAATAATTATTTCTGATTTCCCACTCTTCTCTAGGATGTGGCATGTATCTGTATGCCAATATTTACTGGCAAGTTCTGTGAGAGAATACTGAATCCATGTGAATTATTGCCTTGCTTAAATAATGCAACTTGTGTAGCTCAACAGCAAAACTATAACTGCCGGTAAGATTAGAAATTAATTTATTACAGTACTCTCTTGGTTCACTTGATGATATCACACAGATTGCAGAAAGAAAATATATCATAATTTGCAGAGAACACAGAAAACTATAAGCTTGTTTTTTAAAAAATTTATGTTTCTTTTTTGTGCTTTACTCAGGCTTCTTGTAAATGCTGGGAGTGATACAAAAAAATTTAAAGCATTTAAGGGCTATAGATTGTTTTATTATTAATATTATAAAAAATCAGTAATTTTAAAACATTTATAAAAATTGAGACAGTTATAATACATGTGCCACTCTCTTTTAGGGTGTATGAAGTTTATGTTGTTTCTGAAAAGATAAGGCAACCTATTTAATTTCTAGTTCACAGACACATATTAGTAGACTTTAAATTGATCCTTCAAACAGCATATGAAAAACAGTTTTATTCAGAAAGACCACACTAAAAATTATCCATTTTAACATAGAAGTGATCCAACATATAATTTAATTTCATTTTTAAATAGATTTTTGAATTTTTTTCTTTTTCTGTGTCAGTAAGGAGCACAATTTATCCTGTTCCCCTTTGCTTGGCTTTTATCTTGCTGCCTGAGTAAATTCTGATAAGCATTTCTGAAGTAAACATTTTTCAAATGTTAGGATATTCATAAAAGCAAAGAATTGAAAGCTGTGATACAAAAAATCCTGACAACATATTATGAATGAACTTAGAAACTGCAAAAAATGTAACAGAAGTGTAGAACTCAGAGTTACAGTACATCAGCAGAGATTCAGTTGAGAAGACTTGAAATTAAAATGTAAGTAGAACTATGTTTACAGTTTTCCTAAAGAAGAAAATCCTAACAATTTCATTCATATTGACTCTTAAATACAGATATACATACAAACACACATCTTCAAGCTCATACACAATTAGATCTTCCCATATAGATATGTAAAGCACAGTACAAGTGCTATCATTCATGTTCCCATTCTTTAGACAGAGATATAAGCTAATAATTTATTATTATATAGCCAGTCTTTCCCACAATATGTGTATATTAATATGAAATGTGTTGAAATTTACATTTAAAAATATGCATAACATGAACAGTTCATATCCAAATGTAGGTTGCCTGTACTAAGAGAAACCAAACCAAAAAAGAAGTAATAAAAAATTATCCTGGCCCTGTTCTTCATATTGAATAATCTATAATTCCACAAAGTATTTGTAGAAATTATCTGTACCAGGAACCTCATTGTACCATAGAAATAGTTTAATAAAAATTTCTATGGGAAAACGCTGTGGTTGGACTATCTTTCCTCTAATAATATTATGTGAGAATAAGCACGGAATTCATCATTTAGATCAATATCACAGAATGTAAAAATGGGCAATTAAACACCCATTTCACATTGAGATGGGTTATGTGCTCATTAACACTACGAATGCTCTAAAATGGAACTAACAACCCAGAGAAAAGATTGTGAATAGTGTTCAATCAACATAGTTTACACTAGCAACCAATTTGCCCATCAGACATTGCTGTTGAAGGAGGAGAACTCCAGAAAGTGACTCCCATGTTCCACAGAGAAATATCCAGAACAGGTGACATGACACATCTCACACAAGCTGGCAGTTTTCTTAGATAGAGGGTTACAATACAATCACAAAGTATTAGAGCACAATGAATATACAGTACTATCAGAGACCCATAGAACAGCCCAAGTTGAAAGGGACCTTGAAGTATGTTCTGGTCCAAACTTTCATGGGAAAGGGAATTTAGATGAGATTATCTGGTACCCTGTCCTACTGCTTATTGAAAATCTCCAGCATTCTGCCTTAGTTTTGCCGTTCAGTCCCCAAAGGCTTTGATTATTGATTGCAATATTTTTTTTAATTTTTTTAATTGATAAAAAATATTGTCCTATGTGTTTTTTTGAAATTAAAATCAGTTTTCCACCACTTAATCTGAAATAGTTAATAAATATAAATAATTATGCCTCTCTACTTAAAATGAGGTATTTAAGTGAGAGAAAGCATTTTGAAGTAGTATGAATTACAAATTTTTCACAAGGAGATCACATTCAATAGTTTTGTTTGTGAGAGCTGCAATCTTGCCAGAGTGCTGAAATGCAGAGGAGGTGTTGACAGATAGAGAGGTCCAACAGTCATCAGGCTTTACTGTTTTAAGAATCCAAAATTTTCTTTTCAAATTCATGTTCGGCATTAACTCCTTGACTAACAGAGGATTTCAGAAGACTTATAGGAACAGTGGTTAGACAGTTTCAGTTTTCTAAAATCACAGACTTGGGTACTTTCTGCTTTTGATTCATGTTTTAATTCACTTAACGCAAAGGAAATCTACCATTAATTATGCTGCCTTAATTTGGAAGATTTGTAGCTGCTCATCATCATTTTAAGTGAAAATTTGATTCATTTTTTGTAATCATTGTCAAATACTGTATGTTATGTCCTCCCTAGTCACTCCACAATAAACTGTGTTTCATACTACACTTGGTGTAATACTACATGTATTACTACAACATGATCCACTTTTATAGCATTTTTTAACATCGTAAATTTATGTAATGGTATTTAGGTCAGATGCATGAACAAGCTGAAATAATAGCTGAATTGAACATTTTACTTCATTACTTTTTATTTTGCTTCCCCCTATGCTATGTTGATCTCCTTATGCCCAAACTACATTCTTATATCCTACACAATCCCAGCTTCTTCTCAACACATCCTTCTTTCTTTGTTTTCCATTCTAAACATGTAACATATATATAAACAGAATCAATTTAATTTTCCCCACTTCAGTTATGATGTATGACTATCTTGTATCCTAATTCTATCCTTCCAATCTTGATATCACACACAACTTTGTGCTAAGAATCTAATAGATGTATTTTTTTCTTAAATGTCAAAATTTAAGGTGAATTCAAATAGGCAGTGAACAAGCATATCCATCACAATAAACTATGATTATTTGCTTTCTATCTTCTTCTATTTTCAATGTAGTTTAGGATAACAAAAAGTCACAAAAAATGTGAAAGACTGTTCTGAGAAAACATGTTCTGTCGGTGCCATCTTTGGAACTTTACTGTCACCTTTTTTTCTGTTAGCTCACATTTCCTTTTCCTTACATTGGTATGTTTATTGCAAAAGAACAAAAAATCCCAAAACCAGAAAAAAATGAATAAACATAAAAATTAGAAGAAGTCACTTCTAAAATTGGCTTACTAGGTTATCTAGTTAATGAAATAATCATAGATTGAAGCATAAAATCTAGGAACTCTTTCATTTCAGATCATTGGTGAAAAAAAATCAGTGAAACAAACACTGTGATTGAATTGCTCTGACTTGGTTTCAGATGTTATTTGAAAATTATAAGAAAATATAAAAAACCTTTTAATTATTACTTTGCATTCCTTTCATATGTAAATTTTATTGTGAAAAACTCCTTTTAGCTGCAATACATGAACTAGAACTTTGTTAAGAATAGACTTTGCAAGAATTTTGAAGCCAATTACTCAAAATGGTAGAAATATGATTGCATAGAGCACCTTTTTCAAGAGAAAGGTGAGGATTATGTGGTGCATTGCAATCTGCATAGAGTGTCCTCATGTGGTTGTGTCTATACCAGCCTCAAAGCATATAACCATATACAGAAGGTTTTTCCATATCCATTTACCCCTGCCCAAATAGTCTTATGCATGAATTGTGGTTGGTTTCCAGGGATTTCTGATTAAATCCAACCAGTTTATCACTTGACTACGGTTAATAAACTGACTTAAGCTTCTGGGCAGGCTAGGGGTGTCTGTGCATTCCTCAGACTCAGAGCCATACCCACAGATAGACTTCTTTAACTGATTTAGAAAGCATGATTAAAACTCAGATGCTTACTATTGAATGTTGTTGCCTAAATTAGTTGCTATGGAAAATATACTCCTTACTTTAGTATGTTGCATAACTGTGAGGAGCTTCATGCATTTCAAAACCAGGAATTGGATAGTTTCTTTCTAAATGAGAAAACATAAGGAAAACATTTGGGTCTCATGTCTATTAGGAGCAAGAACATAGGAAAACCAGAAGCAATTCTGTATAATCTTCCTAATTTCCAGCTTCTGAACTGAATAATTTGAAAAAAAACTACATCTTAGAAACAGCTAAGAAATTCTCATCTATTACATTTGGATTATTTTGCAAACACAAATTTTAATCTAACTGTCCATTTCCTTTCTCTTATTCTTAAATATTTTCTTTCCGTGATACCAGAAATAGCCTTTAGAGAGGGGAACATGCTGGGTCTATAAGAACATAGTGAGAGTGCTTGACAAGGATTATCTATCTGTCAAGATATAGGTATTCAATTTTTTTTCTATATTTTTCCATTATTGCTTTTGAATAAGACTTCTTTACTATCCATTTGAATCTCATCTTTTTTATTTGTGTATATGAGATTTTTTTAACATAGGAGAGCAACATCAGGAAAGGATTATCTCCTACTAGTAATAAGTGCTGACATGAAGCAGAAGATATTTCTGCAGTTCCTTTTACATATGAGTTATCCATCACTCCATTGGCATCACATGAAACTAACAAACTGTCACAAAAATTGAATGCTAGTTTTTTCTTTAAAGAAAATACTGAATTAAAATTAAGCAAAAAACACGTAAACAACTATGTATTGTTGTCTCTAGATGGTTTCTTACATAATTAAGCAGGTTTTTATTTACTATTTATACTACTCTTTATTCATTAGCAATGATTGATGCTTATTTCTCACTTATCACATTTTTTTATATACTAAAGCATCTCTCTGATGCTTAAACTGACCTTTCCTTTCTAATAGTTTTCCAAAACCTTCTCCATAACTTTTATTAAATATTACCTCTTTCTAATTTTTTTTTCCTGGAAGATTATATGAAATATTAGTGTGAAAATGCTTTAGTCAATGAAAGAAATTGTTTATGAAAAAGTAAAATTATCCAGAGTCATGCGAGGGCATTTTAAGTTCTTGAAAATGTATTCTGTTTATTTTAAATAATATAAAAGATCTGTTTTACTACTGCAAGAACATTATTTAATAGAATTATGGACCGTAATTAAATAAAATTAAGTTTTAAAATGCAAGTTCTCTAAAATACACTGGTGTATTTGCAGCTGCATGCCAGGATTCACTGGAAAGAACTGTGAGGAAGTAATTGACTACTGCAGGCTGCTCAGCATCAACTGTCTGAATGAAGGATTGTGTCTTAATATAATTGGAGGATTCACTGTAAGTAATTTAATACACGTTAAACTAGTTCAGTGTTCCAAAGTATGAAAGCTTCAGACAAGTAAACTTGAAATACATTCATTACTCTAAGAGACAAGAGGGGAAAAAATTTATAAGTTTTATTTATTTTAATCAATAAGACAAGGGCAATTCACTTGGGAAATATGGATTTCTTGATTACTTTTCTACTGAGATTGTATTTATTACTATATCAAGTAAGATAACTGAAGGGTATTTTTATAGTAAAAAGAATATATAACTAATTGTAGTCCAGTGTCATTGCCCACAAAGATGATAATCACAGATGTTTGGCAGCCTTTAAAAATACATTGCTTGAATAAAGATCATCTTTTGCCATTATTTTAACCAGAATCAAATTACTTATCTACACAAAAACATGTTTAAAATTAATACAAATTTAAAACTTTGATGATGAAGCTGTAGGGTGGTGACATTCATTCCAACTGACAGTTTTGAAAAAAAAAATATTAGATCCTCTTGTTTTAACTCCCTGAATTGTTCCTGAGAATGTCAAGCAAGGTGCAGAATCTGGCCCTTGTCCTTCTTAAACTTCATATTGTTGCTGACTGTCTCTCCCTCTATTTTGTCAAAGTCTCTCTGTTGGGCCTCTCTGTCCTTAAGGGCATCTAAAGCTTCTCCCAGTTTAGTGCCACCAGCAAACTTACTTTGTATTCCTTGAAGTTTTCTGTCCAGGTCATTTATGAAGGGGTGGAAGAGCACAGGGCTGAGGGTGGAGCCCCGTGGAACCCCACCAGTGACAGATCACCAGACTGGTGTCACGTCATTTGTTATATCCCTCTGTGCCTGACCTGTCAGCCAGTTGCTCGCCCATCATGTAACCTGGTTATTAATATTTTGTCCAGAAGGATCCTGTGAGAGACAGGAAAAGATTGCATCAACTCATTTTCCTAGATAAATTCAGTGGGTTTCCCTTTCATGGAAGGAAATATGGTTTGACAAGCCGGACTTCCGCTCATGAAGCTGTGCAGGCTGTGACCAATGACTGCGACACTCCAGGTGTTTTTCAAGACTTCTCAGAATAATATTTTCTGTGGTTTTACCAGGCACTGAAGTGAGACTGACAGGCCTGTAGTTTCTGGGGTCCTCCTTCTTCTACTGTGTGTGCAGATGAAAATGACAGTGTAGTTAATAATACACAAATATGATAAATATTTCTTGGTGGACTGCACTATTTTAGAAAAACATGTATTCTATGATAGGCAAATTCAATGCTGTATGCATAGAAAAAAATAATATGAATTACACAGTAGTGAGTGTTCCTGATAGTCAGTGACAAAGAAGGTAACCTTTAGCTCAAAGTGAATTTTAAAATGTGACATCACACCATTGGTGAAGACAGAAAGAAAATCCCTGTAGTCAAAAATAAGCAATTTATTCTATGTATACATAGAAGCATTTTTCAGTAGTCATGCTTCTTTGACTGTCAGTGAAGGATCATCACAGGCAGCTATATCGCCTAAATTGTTTTAAGAAGGTTGAAAATGAGGAAAACTCTATTCAAAATGAGGTTTATGAAACAAAATAAAGAAATAATTTAAAGTTATATTCTCAAAAGTACATACAGATTTGAAATCTTTTTTCTCATGAGAAAAAAAGAGGAACAATTGCATTTCAAATATTCAACTGTTGCTACCAAAAATTCTGAAGCCACATTAGCAGCAGAGTGATAAAAGTATTGCGCGTGGTTCTGAGCAACTGCTTCTTTAATGCACTATTGATTATAGCAGGAGCATTTTCAAAAGCTTTTTAGGTAATATGGTCCAATGCCGTGTTTCAGCAGTTTCCCCATCAGATCAGTGCCAGGTCACATCTGTCCTGTCCTTGTGAGTAACTTCATCAGACATTAAATTTCATGAGGAACCACTACTGTGGGATCCAAACGCCATAATTTCCACAGAAAGTTTAAGGCCTCATTGTAGATTGCATTCAATAGTCAATGCAGCAGACTTGTTTCACTGATATTAAAAGGTTAGGAAAAGGATTATACTTTCCAATGTTGCCATGAATAATGATAACATAAACCCCTCATTTTATTTGGGCTCTGAAGAAGATCAAAGATAAGATGTTTGCCTTGTTGGTTCCTAAAGCACAAAAAAGACAACACTGTAGCTTTGGCTCAGTTTCAGAAATATAGATATCATTTGAACATATCATTTTAACAGGTGACAAACACAATTCTTGAACAGATTTTTCTCTCTCAAAAAATAGTGATATGAAAAATTCTATTACTTACTATTGATTTATCAATTGTTGCAAGAAATCTGCTATTGAATTTCTCCTGATTTGCAGCCACAATAATGGAATTGCTTCTAAGAATAAATATATTCATTGTAAAAGTTCTAAAGAAAATATAATATAGCACTTCCTTTTTTTTTTTTTAATATCCATTCCATAGGAAAGTTCATAATTAATGTACTGTTTTTGTCAATTTTATAATAAATGACTCCAACTACTTAGAAGACAGAGGACACTGTTTTTAAGAAAAGAAAGAAATTAAAAGAATTTTAGCATAAACCATACTGCCACAATTTCTGATGTGTGAACCAATTTCATATTTCAGCAGAGTTTTATTCAATAAAAATATTTAGCTACATTATTATGACAATATGATAACCTAATTCTTTAAAGTATTTTTCAAAAATCTGCCCATAGATACACTTTTCAATAGATTTTTCTGTTCTCCTGGCAACTTTTCTTTTTCCTAAACAGGTTTTATAAGTGAAAAGTCAGTGTTCTTGTTTTGCAGCTGATAGTATTTTCTCATTGCTTTTCATCTGATTGTCATAAACAGTTCATGGCTGTAGGTATCTGTTTTCCTTATCTTTACCTGAAGACAGGGAAAATATGAACAATGCCCAAAGACAAGTGACAGGGAAGAAAGAGCTGTTATTTGTTTCATGCTAATCATGCTGCTGCCACATGCTAACCACCTCAGGGTATGGAGTGGTTGGAGTAGAGTTCTCCAAGTGATTTAGAATGGCTCCAGTAAAGCCTGTGGCACACAACTGGGCAGTGAAAGCTGATAAAGAGACCAGACAAACAAGAAATCACTTGTGGATGTAAAGCTTTCCTCTATGTCTCAAGTATCTTACTATCTATTTATCTAAAGCAAGCAGCTTAGATCATGTGAAAAAGTATTATCTCTCCTTAAGATCCCCTGTTTCTTCCTGAAATATTAGTACTAAACTAAAAAAAAAAAAACCCTCTAAACCAACCAAACAAAATAAAGATATTAAAAAAATATATTAAACTAATCCAGTGCAAATTCTGTGGATGACAGAACTCTAGTTTTCTGGAGCTTGAAAACCTGGAAAGGAGTGCAGCTTTGCAAACACTGTAGTGGGAAAGTTGAGGTGTGAAAACTGTCAAATCTTTGGCATTCTAGCTGTCTTTACTTTCAAGGGAAAAAACATTGAATTGTATAAACATGACAGAATTTAGAGGTCAGTTATGCTTACCTGCAGAAGTGCACTTGAGGGACAAGAAAGTGCAGCTCTACAGTGGTTGCTATGGAAGAGCATGCAAATTAACAATGCTTCCCACTTCTTGTAGGGTATAAAAATGCTCATCCTTGATTTTTTTTTTCCTAACAGTTCCTTACAATGCTACAAGCAACTCTCTTTCAACTTATATGATCTGCATATAAGTCTATTATGACAATATGCCTTTCTCCCATCATCCTGACAAAACACTGATTTGTGCAAGGCTGTGTGCTTACAGCTAGCAAAGAAATTGAGTTATGTAGACACAAAAACTGAAGCTGAAAGATGAAGAGGAAGCAATGTCATAGTAAGGTCCATTTCCATTTGCCAGCGCTCCACTTGAGACAAGGTCTAAACAAATCATACAGATTGCTGGAACAGCAGAGCAGTGTTGGCAAGCAAATGCGCACTAGGGCAGCATCAATGTAAGAGAAAAAAATCTCTGTTATCATTCGGAGTTTTACCACTGCACCTACTGTTAGTCATTCAAAGAAAATGTTTGAAATTTCTCTGAGAAGCTGTACTGACACTTGCATGGGAAATTTTTTTGTTGGAATAATTGTCAATGGATGCCTTGGTACCTTCAAACAGAGCAACAGGAAATGCTGCCGATTTCTAACTTGCGGCCCTACAGTGCAGTGGAAGTAGATTGTGCTTTTAAGGGATAATGAAGCTAAGCAAAAAAGAAGTAATGGTTTTAACTTCTACATGTAATTTGCCTGGAGAACACTGATTAATGGGAACAAGTACACAGATGCATTCCTGTCAATTTCCTTCAGAAAATTGTTCCCCAGTCACCATAATTTTGCATTCTTATATGGACGTACATTTAATAATGTTTATCTAATAGTATGATTCACTGCAAGAGGACAGAAAAATTAATATAATAGAAAAGAGTAGTATCAAAAATCTTGCCCTGCAGATGGCTCTGTGGTTGCTCATGGTATACTCTTTTGATCTTTTTCTCACATCCATATAATGAAGTCATAGCTTTTATATTTGGAGCTTTATGGTGAATCTGAGATATCTCAACAACAAAGTGTGCACCAGGAGGATATATGGATATATACTTTCATAAAGTGAAATTATGAAAATATATTAATAATCAGTAACACCATGGGTAACACTGTTGAAGTTAAAAAACCCTGCAAGTATATTCTGCCCAACGACTACTGTGTCCTCTAGCAAAGCAGGATGCAGTATGCTAACACAGAAAATTGTCTTCACTGAAGCTAAAATGTTCCTCTGGGGCGATGTAGGAGGGAGGATCGAGGAGGGAACCTCTCTTTCTCCTGTGATTTTTCTCCATGTCAAGCTGATATGTGGCCCTCATTCAGCAGAACTTGTACAGAAATTGCAATCAGGCAGACAGATGTCCAGGTTTCATCCCTTCCAGATGAGGTTTGCCTCTGTGGGTGCAGAACCAGGCCCATCAGCAAACTGTCAGGCTGGGAATCAAATTGCTTCTTTGCAGAAAAGCCATGAGCAGTGCTATAGGCTTGACTGAAAAACCTTTGTGGAAAAATCTCCTGCTCTGGTTGTCTAGGTAAGCTCTTCCCTGAGGAGTCCCTCTCAGTCCTAAAGCTTTTTTATAATGCTTTATCCCTAGAAGTCTGGCTGAATTTATAACCCAGAAACAAAGCATCTCTATGCAGAATTGACAATAATCTCCAAAATGGAGCTATATCATACTGCTTAGATCTTACAGCCCTAAGAAGACCTCCAACTTATTCTTAGAGAAGCCATTTGTATTTTGCATGAGAGAAGAAATAACTTCTAGATCACGTATCCAGAACTGAAGGATAGTATAACTGAGAGAAAACATTCACTTCTTTAATAAATTCATAATTTTTTAAAAAATGCACTGGGGTTTTTTTAAAGCCCTCTGCACTGTATCCATCACCATTTGTTTTCTGAGTGTAAAAGAGCCATGAAGAAACAAACATTTAATATATTTTACATATTATATGTTAAAGCAGTTGGTTATAGTGATAAAATTATTATGAATATTTATAAGAGTTCTACTACCAATGCTAGAAACAATGAAAATTGGCACTGCAAAGTCTACTGCTCTCCGATGCGATTTTTATACTTATGTACAACACATAAAATAGATTATTGTGCTTTTCCTTTTTAAAGAAATCTACGGTGTCTCCTACTGTTTCTCCCCATGGACCATATGAGAACATTATAGTCTCATCTCTGTGAAGCCACTTTTCCACTATCATTAATTCTATTGATGTCTCTCCTGTATTTGTCCTTCCAGCTGAGTGTTCAAAACAGCAGTAGTTCAAAGTCAGATACTTCCATTAGGAAGGTAGTTTTACACAAGTTAATTAGTCAATTTTCTTTCACACAGTAGCAGTAATTCTACAGAAGAGTTCACATAAATTTTAAATGTCCTAAACAGCTTTTTCCTTCTTCAGTGTTTAATTTGGACTTTATCGAAATTAATTTTCCTGCTTTTTTTATTCTATTGAAATAAACACCATCAAAGCACCCTAGGTACATTTCCTATGTGCTGCTAATTATCTCTGAGCTGTACAGAAGTTAATCAACAGTAGAAACCTTTGTGTAATAAACTAAATGTCCCTTTTTTAAAGAGTAAATTTAAATGAAAAATATTTAATTAAAATTGTGATTGTGTAATCATTTCAGATATCTTTGTACAATGGATCTGAATTTATTTAGTAGAAGAGTATATAATTAAATATAAATGCAGCAAAACACACCAGATATAACCGACAGAAATGTCCTGGTTTATTTTTAAATGCAGCTTCTGAGAAATTAAAATCAAGCCTCTGCCCAAGTTTAAACCACTTTTCAAAGACAGAGAAGTTCCCCAAATTTTTTTTTACTGACTTTCCTATCTAATAAGGAGCTGGCCTCTTGAGATAAGGAAAATGTCTGTAGAAAGAGTCCATAAAATTTCACTCAACCAACTTAGCACTGTGTATTTCTGAAGCACATAACTTATAATAATTTTTTACCTGTTTATTAATGCCAGTAAGGTCAGGCACACGTTCTCTATGTGCTATATAAATTTTGTGGTGTCTTTGGCAGCTGTTTCCAATACTGTACAGTAAGGTTCTAGCTTGAGCTTCTTGATGATATTTTTCATTCTTCAGTATTTGCCCTTTTGTCATCTACTACCAAAAACTCAAAAATGCACATTCCTAATTTGCCTTTTAAAATAATATTTAATTAATAAAATTTCATTATTTTATGAAGTCATATGTAAAGAGAAATGGCATCTGCTCAAACTACACAAAAGATAACTTCATCTTCCCACCTTCTGTATGAGATGTGTATGGATAGAATTATAGTTTCTCTTTTATCTGTATGTTCACCAGAGAAATGAAATAATATAATCTTTATTAAAATTAATTAATTAAATCAAGCTATGACGTATTTCAGCTGAGACCCCTAATTGTTTTACCTAAAATCAGGGTTTCATATGGAGGAGCCTGTCATATCAGAGATAATAGAATGGTTTGAGTTTGAAGTGAAGTTTAAAGGTCATTCAGTCCAAATCCCCATTGATGAGCAGGGACATCTTCCACATCAGATTATTCAGAGTCCCATTCAACCTGACCTTCCAGAGATGAGGCATCTACCACCTCTCTGGGCAACTTACTCCAGTGTTTCATAATTCTCATCGTGAAAAATTTCTTCCTCCTATGTAAACTGAATCTACCCTCTTTTACTTTACAAACATTATCCCTTCTATTGCTATATAACCGATAAAAGCTTTGCCTCCATCCTTCTTATAAGCCCTTGTCATGTAAAGAGGGGAGATTTCCTTGACCCTTGGTGTGGAAGACTTACTCAGTTCTTAGTATTTGTCTGTCAGCACCCCAGGAAAGCCGAGACTCTAGTGTCCAACCTGTCTGTCAGTGTTCCATTACAGGGACCCTTCACTGAGAAGTCCTGCTACATCAGAGAATGGCTTGACTGAGTCATGAAGGCACACCAACAGCATAAGGGAGGCCCTTCAGTGAGTCTTCCCACCTTGTGACTCCTCACTGTGTCTTGCATCATGTCAAGTATGTTGTCCTTTGCTGGCGACTGCCAGCGCCTGTGAAGGACTCACACCAACAGCTCACGGAACAATGCTACTTATTAACACAAAATTGGGAGAGGTTAAGTTTCAAGGATTTTCAGTGGTATTATCTGACTGTAAAAACATGTTTAGGCCATCGAGTGATCCCATCAGTTATGACAGATTCTTCCCTAACTTTTCCCCCATTCTCTACTTATTTTTATATTATTTCTCCATGTTTAGGTGGAGCTTGAGTAACTCGAGTCATACATACCTTTGTAACTGATTGGTGTAAAATTCTCTCCCTTTTTTAAAGATACAGTCTAAAAAATAGAGCACACACCTGGCAAGGGAGGTCATATGCTGGAGGGTGATAACTTCGGGATGGAAGGTGTGCGTTAATCTTACAATTAGGCTACAATGAATCAAGTTCATCTGAAGAATGTGATTTTGCCAGAGTTGCTGTGTCAGTAGCAGGATATCTTTCCTTATTTCCCCCGGCTGACAGGTACTATGCAGTTTCCCAGCTGCAAAGCACCACCAAGTTCCTCTCCCTGCAAAGGTTTCAACAGTGCCTGGCTGCAGTCTCCACTCTGCTCCACCCTCCATTCCACCCCCCTTAGCAGGTGCCTATAGTTCCAGATGATGTGTATCAGGAATTATCATGGAATAGGTTTTGAGCATGCCAACTGCACTCTACCCAGGGAGCAACAATTGTATTTTACCCTAGAATTTCAATACCTAACTTCTGTTAGGATGTGGGTATAACTTCTCAGTTTCCTCTAATTTTCAGACACTCATCTTTCCACAGTCCTCTTTAATATAAGGTCACAGGAAGGCTTTCCCATAATCTATTTTGCTCCAGACTGAACAACCCAAACTCTCTCAGCCTGTCTTCTTAGGAAAGCTGCTTCAGCCCTTTGACCCACTCTTATAGGTCAATGGCTCTCTTATAATCAGTATTCCAGAGGCAGATGCAGTACTCCAGGTGGGATCATCAGGGCAGAGTAGAGTAGAATCACATCCCTTGACATGCTGGTCACGTTGCTGTTTATGCAGTCCAGGATACAATTGGCTTTCTGGGCTGCAAGTACACTTTGCTGGCTCATGTACAGCTTTTCATCCACCTCCAACCCTCTGTAACAGGCTGTTCTCAATCACTTTCCCCTCAGCCCATGTTGGTACCAGGGGTTTCCCCAAACAATGTGCAGGACCTTGCATTTGGCCTTGTTGAACGTAGTTGTGAGTTGCCATGGACCCACTTCTCAAGCTTATTCAGGTTCCCCAGATGGTCTCCCATAAGGTGTGTCACCTGAACTGCTCAGCTTGGTGTCATCTGTAAATTTGACAGATATAGTAAGTTAGGACCAATTACTTTTCTCTTTTAAGGTTTAAAGTCACTTATGTGCCCTGGTGTATTGTAGGTTAATGATCAATATTGTAAAAGTTAAGATCTATCAGTTCAAATAAGAAAGTGACTAAAACATTCTTCCCAGCTAAGTCCCTCAATCCACTAAGAAGCTACACTTTTGTTGGCTACAGGCTAAATTTCTATATATTTCTTGCAGTTATTTTTCCAGTGAGAGTGACATCCGGAATTTCAGTTAGGAATGAACATTACATACAAAAAATGTAAGCAGATTTTTTTTTTATTAAGCTAAGCATTTTGTTTTCTTCATTTAAACAATTTTCAGAGCTTCATTAGAGCAGAAAAATAAAAATACTATTTATTTTTAATCATTTGGCCAAACAACATGGTTTGAGTTCTTGAAGCCTATTTGTAATAAACTGGTCACTCCAGCTCCTAATGTCAAAAATACTTACAGAAAAAATTCAAAATCTAAACACTTCTAAGGATGTACACATAACTCATATTGTATTTGTGGAAAGGGCAGAAGCAAAGAAGGTGGTCAAAGAAGAAAATCTTAACATAGGAGTAAACAACATAACAGAATAATGTAAGATACATAAAAAAATTGAAAGCATTCATACCCAGTTTAAAGTCTAAATTTTGTATTGAGTTGGAATTTTCTCCATGTACTTTAAAAGGGGCAAAGCAGTCTAACACATGAACATCTTCATTTTGCAAGCCATCTTACCAGGCAATTGAAAAGTGTGAAGGAAAAAAAGAAAGGTTATTCTACCAGTATTCCATGGAGATGATTACAATTAAGCTTAAAAAAATTGCTTAATGTTTGTGGAATATCCTGACTTAAGCATCCCTAAGACTTGTCCTTCAATTATCCTCAAAATGATTCAGGCATAGTCTGGAAATAGTGGTTCAGTTCCTGAATGCTGTCTTGCCAGCAATATGTTTCACTCCAGGTGCAGAAAAGTCACTTTGTTATAGGAAAAGTGAATGTGGTTCTTACAATTACAATCAAAATTCCATGTCTGACAACATATTTTTTATAAATTAACATGTATCCATTTGAAATAGGGTTAGACTTTACTGAACTTATTTGAAGTTTTTTCTTTCAGAATGGATTTAAGACATGTAAAGAAAGAAAATAGTGGCTGAATAGTTTTTACCAATAAATAAAAATGTTTAGTGACTGGGTAGATAAAAGTTTTAAGTCTAGTCAGGGAGAATTTCCAAATGTGTCCTCATGAAAAAACTCATAAAGGAGAAACTATCTTATAAATCCCATTTTTATAGGTACAGTGGCAGAAAAAATGAGACCAAGGAAAATGTATGCCCACTACTGAATGGGGTGGATGACATTCAGTGTCTTTAGTCTGGTTTTTACCAGACACAATATTTTTTTACCAGCACACAATATTCAAATTTCTCAAGTCCAGTGCCAGGTGGCAGAATTTTGGCAAAATTTTTCAGTTAAAGAGAAATGCCAAACCAGGATGATAAGCAATGACAGCATTTATAAATGTCCAAAGGGCTTGACAGGATACATCTATGCAAGATGAGGGAGTGAGCCAATGTAACCAAATCATGATGAAGGGTAGATAGCTTCTTCTAATACTGGCTTGCATTAGTAAAAGCACAGAGAGAGGGTCAAGTTAAGACATCAGTCCTTTCTGCTCAGCACTTGATAAGCTACTGGTGGAGTACTCTGTATGGTGTAGAACTTAGATGTACAAAAAATAAGACTGACAAAATTACAACAAATCTTACAAAGAGCCATAAACATTGTGAAAGCTTTGTGGCATATGAGGAAAGGCTGAAGGATCTGTCTTAGTTAAGCCTTGAAAACAGAGATCTGAATGGAGGCTTAAATCTTTTCTTCGGCTCCTTGTTGGATGATCATAAAAAAGATAGTCACTGGAGTGAGAGACAACTGGCAGAAGTTGCAATGAAGGAAATTATGGCTAGGTATTAAGAAATTGCTTATAATGTAATGTGAGTGTACTTATGCACTGCAAGTTGTGCAGAAAGGTTGTGGACTTGTCATCCTTGGAGATATTCAGATCTCAAGTAAACAAGATCAAACAACTTGCATTTAAAGTTTGACCTACTCTGAGCAAGGAGTAGGACACCCTGACCTTCAAAGACCGCTCTCAACCTAAATAACTCTGGAGACCTGTGAATGTAAAATATATTGACATACAGGATAAATCGTGTTTCTATAGGTTTGTCTGGGATAAGCTTTGTGAACTGACTAACAAAGATAGACAAACCTGGTTACAGATGACTGGATACAGTTACCTAAAACATGCCATCCTGTTTTTACCTCTTATTACCTTTCACCTAGTAATGTCATATTTAATCAAACATAATGTTGAGTACAAGGACAGTACATAGCAGTGAAAAGTGTTCCTGGACATCAAGGGAAAGAACATCTGGAAATGTCAGGGGCATGGATGGGTATTGTCACAACACAGTGATGCAGGAATAAAAATGCAGAAAGTACAAAGGAGTTCACAGCTGCTAGAGAACATTGTGTTCTTCCAGGCCTTGGTAGGTAAGTCACACTAATTCTCTAGGCTATCATGCTCCTCCTTATCCTCCTTAAAGGTCACTTTGCAGGTGGCAGTCTACTTTAGTTATCTGCTGTTTCAATCATTGAATGTTGCAGTGCGAATTCTGTGTTTTACTATGTAATTTACCCTTCCCTACCCCCCTTGTCTCCCCTATATGGCCATTCCCTTCCCCTATTCCAGACCCTTCCCTGTCAATCCTTTCCCAGGTCCAATCCTGTCCCATTACCTCCCTTTGCCCCGCCCAGATCCAATCCTGTGATAGGTTGGTGTCCTGTGTCTCCCCATCCTCCCCTAGAGCCAGTATAAAAACCCCTCCCAAGAAGTGATTGATTGAGAGGTATCTTGTAGCCCCTTTCATTGAAGTCTGGGTCTGTTAAGCTCGTGGCTTCGTGGAATTATCTCACGGATGCCTCTCCTTCCCTCCTCGCCACACGTCCTCGACGCTTGCTTTACCCCCGTGAAAGGCACGGCGTGACCCTGACACCGCCAGCCTTGGCTGCATTCGGGACTGAGCTGGCACAGCCTCTCCTGAAGTGCCCACTCGTGACGCGCTGCACGGCCGGGTGGAGAGAATAACCACCACAAGAGCTGGCCGGGGGGACTGCAGTGCGTCAGTTGAATTCAGAGATTCACAGTAAGGAATTTGCATCAGTGCAGTTCTCTTAAAGCCTTCACTTGACCACCTAAGTACTGTTCATTTTTCAAAATACATATGTCAGATAGAGAATCAGAGATCACTGTAAAGGGAGTGTTTAAATGTTTAATGTTTTAAATGGAATGACTGAGAGGTAGGGCCAGTTTTAAACTTTAAAACAAACTGGAATTAATTAAATTCACAAACAACATACTTAATGCTTGTAGTTTTCAAGATTGTTAGGCATTGTCGGTATACCTACACACTGTCACTCTGTAACATTTACCTTCTAAATTCTCTGTGATCACACAATGTTGTGGAGCTGATGCTGAAGTGTTAATGCTGGCGGCTGTGGTCCCTGATGGTACTTAACAACAAAGGTCAGGGTAATCTGTCCCATGAGTTCTTTGATGAGAGAAGTCATTATTGAACTGAGCTTGTCTTCTGTCTCCGTCCTTCCTCTACATATTTGATTGTTTGCAACATTTTATTTACCTCCAACCACTCCCCCACCTTTCAAAAAATTATGATCTCCTCCTGGTACTACTTGCCTTGGGGCTTTTTACAGTAATTTTTTCTGTAGTCAGCAATATATTCTGCCTATTTTCTGTGCCTTATGCAAATCTTGTTATTTGGCAACTGTCTATTTATTTGTATAAGTCACTACAACATATCTTTGTGGTGGTCACATGTACACATATTCATGTAAAATGTTTATGCGTTGTGAACCTGGTACACCATTCCAGTGTTCTAAAATACTTGAATGCTACTGTTGGCTGTACTGTTTTATTGCCCTTGTAATGGGATTCAAAGCAAGTTACTGTTAATTATATTTGATTAAGACACTTGTATGAGTTTTGCTAGACTCTTTTGAGAAGCTAATATAAGCTTCAGATCTTCCCCTTTCCTCTGAATAAACCATTTTAATTTACTTCATTTAAAAGGTAGAGTCTGCATGTGTGACAGAAACTGTGTAATATGATTTCTGATTACTGGTTGGTGACAGTGTTTATCTTTCAAGCTTTGTTATCATAACTGCCCAATTTCTCCCTCATATCTATCCCTTTTAAATCATTTTTGCACACTCAGTTCTTCTGTTCCTGATGTTTTTGTCCCTTACAGACAGTAATTATCTCACCATTTCCTCCAACTCATGTGTCCTTTTTTCCCCCAATTTTTCAACAGATATGGCAGATGAGTTTTGCCTCTCTCAACTATTTTATCATCTGCAAAAACAGGCATGAAGCATAGTCTCAGCTGGGTGCAACACTCTGCATTCTACCACACTTTTATTCAGTAGTAAAATACAAGACACAAAGAAAATCCTACAAACTTTCACATTGCATTTTCATTTTGGGTTTTCTGTTTGTTTGTGTTTGTTATATCTAGTGCCTCTGTGCACCTGGATGGACAGGAGAATTTTGCCAATTTGCTGAAAATGCTTGTTTAATTTATCCAAATAATTGTTCTGATGGAGCCACTTGCATTGATATGAGTCAACTGAGAGAACAACCTTTATTTCAGTGCTTGTGTCCTCGTGATTTTACAGGTAAGGCATATACAAATCATGTAGAAGTTTGTAGTTTCATTTCCTTTTAAATATTCAAAAATAAGAATGCTGGATTAAAATAAAAAAAGGGCTGAAGAAGTATTTAGAGACAAATCACAACTCTCTGCGTTTTCTGTCTGCTGCTGCAATGCCTATAAAATCTGAATGCAGTGTACAGGTTACTTTTGAATCTTCCAATTAAGGTTACAGTAAGAATAGTTCTAGAATAAGTCTTAACTTCAATTTACGAGCCTGAGTATATGTCTGCTTATAAAAGTTTTGCATGTCAGCTCTATGTCTGATATCTAATTAAAGTTCCTGGGTATCTAATTAATGAAAGAAATAGAGTTCAAGAAGTATGTTAGTTTGTATCTGCCTGTATTTACTCAGACAACTTTACTTCGTTTTTGAGACCTGAATTCCACCTCCTAGTTAAATAGCTTAGTGGATCACCAGTGATTTATGAAATGTAATTTGGTGTGGAATTAACTGATTCATTTTACTCAACTAAACCCTAGTCTTCGAGGTTCTCTGTATTGTCAGTAAGTCAGTTTTTCAGAGGGGGATTATAACCACTGTGTCAGATGGATATTTGTTAGTCATAGACACAATTTCCTCAGCAGCATTTCTCTTTCAATTAGATACAAAAGAAAGCTTAAAGAGTAGCTTATATTAAACACACTGTTTTTTTAAGTGGCAAAGAAAATATTTTTTTATTTTTTTCCTCCAGCCATATCTTTTAAATAGAAGCTCACTGAAGCTGGAGTTTAAAATCCTTCACTAATATTTGTCTAGAGAGGGAACTAAAAGAGAAGACTCAAATGTGATTCACCGAGGTTTAGGTAACATTACAGAAAGAGACATAACCATATGAGCATCAATTTAAAGATAAGTGCCAGAAATATTAAAAGAACTTAAAAAAATAAGAATTTTAAATATTGTGGATTGTCATTGTACTCAAAGAATGAAAATTAATTTAATCTAAAGAAATGATGGCAATACAAAGAGAAAACAGACCTTAAATTTACTCCCACTGAAAAAGAAATAACCCAGAATTTTAACTATCAGCCTTTCTTTTCACATCTCCATTAACTTCTTTGGGGTTTTATGTTTTCAATCTATACTTGACTTTTTTTAAGTTGGCGTGACACCTAAAATTATGGATTTGTTAATAAAAGTAATGTTTCACTACAATAATTTAAGGCTTTTGAGTTAATTTAAGGTTTTAATGTACAATATGATAATGAAACAAAAGTTTAACAGGTTACAATAAATGTCAATAAATATATGCAATTAATAGAATTAAACCTTGATAAACACTGAGTCATGACTGAATTCAAGTGGAAACAACATTTTTGTTCAGGGATATCTTGCTATGAGGCCAAGACTTTTTTTTGTGGATTGTCATTGTAAGGGGTTCTATATATTGCAATAAATATTTTTTTATTTTTCTGCTTTTAAGTAGCCAGTTACTCCTTCAGTCTTGATCTATTAGAAATTTTATTTATACCTGTTTACGATTTCATTTTTGTATTTGGAAAGGGAAAGAGGAAAGGGAAATGTAGCAGCAATTTTGGTACATCTACTTGACTCTGAATTAAATAGTTTCTGCAACCAGAAAAGCTATTGCAGTTTCACATCTATTGGTTCTTAATTGTGTTTTTAAGTTATAAAAACTACAGCTGCAGCTTTTACATTAACATTCAAACCATATTTGGAACAGATATCTTAGGGAACACAAAATATGACATGATGTAACATTCTCAGCTGTGAAAAGCAGAACTTTGATTTAAAAAGGAATAAATCCACTTCAATTCACTACAAAACCTTGTAGAAACTTAACATATACACATGAAATTTTAAACTATAGATTTTATTTCTGTTTGTTTCTAAAATATTTTGGGTCATTTAGTCAGAAAAATGTCCCCATGTTAAGTTTAAATGCTCAGAGAATAAAGGCTTATCACATATAGTTATTTTTGTTGAATAGGTGTCATTTTTTTGTGCTTTCAATTTCCTTCTACTGTTAGTTTCCTATTTTCATTGTCATTTTTCTCTTCTCTGGAAGTGGATAAAAGCCTGTTGAATCTACAACAGTGCTTGTAAGTAATATGTCTTACGACATTGAAAAGATCCATATCAGCAATTTCTCAGGCCCTGCACAGTAGACCAATTGTCCTTGAATAGGCTTCCTCTAATTTATTGCTGTCTTTCCTTGTGTGTAGAGCAATCATAATGGCAGGAATTGATTTGGCATGTTATACACTTCATTCTCACTTCACAGAAAAGTCCTTTAATTAAAATAATCTTACTACTGCTAAAATAAACTGAATCCCAAGAAAACTCACCAACCAGAGTTTAAAGTACTACTACAACTGCATACTTTTTCCTTATCTTAAACCTTTTAAAATACTTATTAAGATTGTCCATAGATTTGTCCACAATTTATTTTTTCTCTTTCATTGTTTTGTTGAGAGAGATCTTCTAATTTCTACAGGTACATGGGAAATGTATATAAACATACTTTGATGGAGATTGCCCTATTGAACTGTGTAGGATACTAGAAACAGTATTCTGTGGAAGGTGTCTCTGGAGCCAGAATAACTAATATCCCAGAGAACGAGATATGGGATATAAAAGTTCCTATATCTTTCACAGTCTAGTTAAGGCAACATACCAGTAAAGAAAGAAATTACATGGCCTAATTTTAATCCTTGTCTCTGGTCCAATTCCTATTTTTAAATTCTTTTGTTTTCAAGGATACAGTGGTGACATATTTTAACCCTGATGGGAAGCTAAGTACCAAACATCTTCTCATTCACTCAGTGAATTCCCAGTGAGACTTTGGAAAGAATCAGAAGCACAAAAGAATAAAACTTGAGATAAAGACAAATCATTAGGTCAAGCAAAAACTGTTCACATAAGTGAAGCAAAATAAGGAATTCATTCAGTACTTGGTGTTAGCAGGCAAGAATTCAACTATTTTTAGAATATTTGGGGAAGGTCTCTGTTTCATGTCGAAGTACAGTGGTAATCTCATATGTCTCAAAACTCAAATATATAGAAAGAGTAGACTTTTTTTTTTTTTCTTTTCCCCACACAGATCTAATTCTTATATTAAATTTGAGCAAGTAAAGCAATTTTTGAAGGACCTTGGAAGGTCCCTGTATCACAGGAGTGTACTGGAATTACACAGCAGTATCTGTCTCAGCAACAGATGCTGCCATTTTAAGCTTTGTTCATTGCAATTGATATGTTGTTGCCATTGTCACCTCTGAAAGAGAAATGGTTAAGGCATATAGACACCAAATATCAATGACCATGTAGTGAAATGACGGAATAAAAAAAGTCACTTGTTAAATAGTGCTACAGGAATTCACTCAGAATACTTATATTCACAGGTGAATAAAGGAACAGCTAGTTGCTTTTCAGAAGGCTCAATTTTTTATTAAAGAAAAACTTCCAGAGATAACTGAAAAAAAGCAGTAACAACTGGAGTACTTCTCATTCTAATCCTCTTAAACAGATGCCCAGAAACCTTACTTGCTTTCTAAAATACCATTTAGGAGGTGTGTCCATATAGCATTAGTTAGGGTGAAAAGAAAATTATTTTAGCTAGTATATTCCTTTAACTTTGTCCCAATGCAGGTCTCTCCCAATGCCAGTAAAAGTCAAAGGAAAAACATGAGTTACGCTGACCCTATAAGACAGAATGATTGCATGTACTGAATTAGAAGGCACCCACAAAGATGACCGTGCCCAAGCCCTGTCTCTTTACAGGACCACGTCAAAAATCACACCACCTGCCTGCGAACATTTTACAAACACTTCTTAAGTGCTGTGAGGCTTGGCGCTGTGACCAGTTCCCTGGGAAGCCTCTTCCTGTGTCCAGCTACCCTTTGGGGGAAGAACCTTCTCCTGATATTCAGCCTAAACCTTCCTCAACTCAGCTTCATGTCATTTACTTGAGTCCTTTCACTGGTCATCACAGACAAGGGATTGGCAGCTATCCCTTCTCTTCCCCTCGTGAGGATGTTGAAAATCACATTGCGGTCTCCCCTCAGTCTCTTCTGAACAGACCGAGTGATCTCAGCTGCTCTTCATATGATTTCCCTTCTAGGCCCTCTCACCTCTATGTGGCCCTTGTTTGGATGCTCCCCAATAGCTTTATATCCATCTCCTTTTGTGGTGCCCAAAACTGTACCCAGGACTCAAGGTGATGCCTCGCCCAAAGGTGTGTTTTAAGGGCACCAACCCTTACTAAGACCTCTTGCCTAAGATAGCAAGATTGATTACATGAAAACACAACAGCTTTAGTCCATCTAGGGCATTCAACTGTACTAATTGTAGTGAAAGGATAGAGAGGCAAACAACAAAAAAATGAAAACGGACACATTATCCATGCTGGCATAATATTTAATTTGAAGCAGATAAACCCCTGAACAATAAGTGAAGGCTAGGGCTAATGTCTGATGTTGGAGCATACTTGTAGTTACTCCAAGTAGACTGTGATCTACAAGTAGCTCAAGTCAGCAATTTTTACTCGCGTCTAGACTTTCACACAAAATACTAAGGATATTGAAACTTTTATGCTGGGAATACTTCTTAATAGAACATTTTGACATGCAACAATTCTCCGAAAAGTCAAAAGACTATAAAAATATTCTACGTGAAAATTCAAGGAGAAATAGAATATCAGTATTTAAGTTCTACCTGCTTTTAAAATGGAACAAAATGCTCCCAGTGCAAGGGGATATTTATAAGTATGTTCATAATTCCTAATAGTTCAGTTTCTGGTTTAATTTGCTGTGCACAATATATTTTGTCCATTTGAATAAGTAGGAATTTTGACAGAATTTTTGTTCATTAAGAATAGTTATGGCTAAAGATGCTGTTGTTGGCTGTATCAAGGTCTGGATTTCTAAGCATATAATTAGTAAAATTCTCAACTGGAAGATATACTTTAAAACATTCCCTTAAAACTTGGCATATGGAATCCTTCAGATAGCTACATCTGCACATGAACTCCAAAAATTGCTTTTACCCACCTTTATCAACCTTGTATTTTTTGAGAAAAGTCCAGGCTACTTGACTTTGTGAGACTATGAGCCCAGAACTCAAACTGAAGAGGCATTTTACATCATTAACTGAATATTTAAAAAGTATACGACTTTCAGGGGCATAGCAAAAGGGTTTCCATGAACCTGAACTCATTGAAAGTCTGAACTCTAGTCCACAACTCAAGGCTACCATTTTATTCTCCTGCTTCCCACTTCCTACCAGCCTACCATGACTCATTTTATTAAAGCATACAACTCAAAGATTTACCTATTAGGCAGTTAGAACAGTGCTAATTTCCTTTAGTTTGTCTGACTCTTCTGGATTTACAGCTATTGATATCTATCCTTTTCTTTTTTTACTCATTCAGAGTAAAACTTTAAAGGTGTTTTTTCCTCTGTGGATAGTTTGTAAGTCTTTTATTGAGAACATCACTGCATTATTCATTCTCATTCCCAAATATATAAATCTGCTGTTAGTGACAAGGAAAAATGTAGTTTTCTCTAAACATTCAGAGAGGTAGCTGGATAGATAGTAAACATTCAAATAGCTATATATTACCCTGAAAAAACCATTACATCATCAATAGAAAACGCAGGCGATGAAGGCCTTTTATGCAAAATCAGTCAAAAAGTCTTCTGAAGAAGCTGAAGTGCTTAAAAAAGTTAATTATCTATAATAACCATAGAGACATTTTTTTTCTGCTTCTCAGCTGAACTTCTGTTTACTCAGCCAAGTACACCATTTCAGATCTTAACCAAGATACCAAAATTGTCAACAGTGTTATAAATCACCTATCTCACTAATGGGTTTAAAACATGATAAGGTGTGCAGTGTAGATGTAATTATACCATGTTTAAAAATATATAATGCATTAGAAAGATGAATAACACTACAGTGTAGATCTAGTGACTGTTTTCATTACAAAGTTGATCCCTGTAGCTCTGTTTTAGCTCTTTTTAAAACCTTAGACTTACATCTTTTAGTTTTGAATATCAAATTGCCTCTTTAAAGTATGTATAATCAGGCTTGTCACATATTGCTTCCTTTTTCTCAGACACATTGTACAACATCATTATCTGGCATAGCCTACTGTATCTCCACTGAAGCTGGAATAATATTAATATATGAACTAAATAATCTGGACTTTCTTATGCTATATTTCAACTTTTGTGCTCAGTAGTTGTTCCTTCTATTAAAAAACTCAAACAAATCCAAATGCATTCTGTTGAAATATAATATAAAATACCACTTTGTTAATGATGTCTCTTATTAATGTATATTTTTCTTATCACGTAAGCAGACTTCTTAGGCACTTTAAGACCTATCTCTTAATTGGTCTTGTTTATTTGGGTTTTTTAACTTGAATGCATCAGAAACTTACATTCAGCAACAACTTCTATACTTTGGTCCTCACTCTGGGACTTTCTGAATAGCTCAGGTTTACTTTTTCTGAAATATACTTGCCTCTATTTCTATTTACTGAGATATATCTCAATTTGCACACATGTTCCTTCAAAATATTTTCATTTCTTTAGATTTGTTTTAATTATACCTTTGTCTTCAGCATTTGACACCAATTTAGTATAAACTCTGTATAGGAGGTTTAATTTTCATTTCAAATCAGAACATTTCAGATAAGAACATTAAATAATATTGAATTTACATCAGAGTGATGCATCCAGTCCTATTGCCCTCAGTACGGGAAAGACATGGAGTGAGTACAGAGGGCTAGAACAATTCTCCCTCAGTGAGGAAAGGCTAAGAGGGTTGGGGTTATTCGGCTTGGAGAAGATTCTCTTAACACCTTATTGAGACATTTCAATACTCCAGCTTACAAAAAATCTTTTGTAAGAGGAACTATTTGAAAAGGTCTGTAGCAATAAGAGAAGGGGTAATGGCTTTAAATTGAAGGACAATAAATTTGCACTACATGTAAAGAAGAAATTTTTCAGAATGAGAGTTGTGAAACACTGAACAAGGTTGCCCAGAGATGTGATAGATGCCCCATCTCTGGAAGCATTCAAGGACAAGGTGGACAGGACTCTGAGTTAAAGGTGTCCCTACTCATTGCAGGGGACTTTGACTAAGTGATATTTAAAGGTCTCTTCCAATCCAATCTATTCTATTATCCCACAATCAATCTTTGTGTCACCCAACCAAGTTTGGACTGCTGCCTCAGTGCATTGACATTTACCTTTCCTCCAGGCTCATAAACCATTAGCTTATTCTCCAGAATCCTTGTATCTAAATAATTAGACTTAATTTGCCAAGGAATATTTTCTAAAACTTAAAAAAGCCTCATCTTCTCTCTGGAACTCAAGTGTGATATTAAACTGTCTTCGAGAGAGCAGAGGAACCTGCAAGTATGGTGGTTTTTTTATCCAGGCTAGGTAGGACGCTCTTTCTGGAATCTGCCCTCTCTCAGTGAGTGTCTCTGTGATTGATTGTTCTGTATAATTTCATATTTCACCTATGATCAGTGAAAAGGATCAAGCTAGATAAAATTTCTGTGTTCCAAGCATGATAATTGTTTTGCATATTCTCCTGGTATCCTGTTGTTGTTTTTATACGAACCAGATTTTTTAATGGGATATATAAAGGGCAATTTGACCAACAACAAAACAAAGAAACAAACACCTTCACAAGAGCATAAAAGACTGTGAAAGAGAAGTCTGCAAAAGATTGCCAAGAAATGAATCTTTATGACTAGATTCCCAGCTAAATCCTGAATGCAGCTAAGAGAAAGGACAGATAATCTATTAAATGGTCAAAAGTCTAATTGTATGTTCCAGAATAATGAGTTCATTTAAGAGCCAAGGTTATTAAAATACATCTCAAACAAATTTAAAGGCATTCTATAAAAAGTAACTTGGCTAAAGACTGTGCTCAAACAACAGTTGCAGAGAAACTTTCCGAAAGGACAATTCCGAATGATTTGTTGCTTTCTAAACCAGAAGAAGGTAAAATTTTAACTGCATGTTTAACATCTGAGTATCTGACCATCTGTAATTCATGCAGTAGTAGACAACTGCACTAAGTCATAAGCTGAGTGTGGTCAATGGAAGCCTTTGTGATCTTTTCAAAAACCTTTAAATTCAGCTTCATGTAAATAAACTGTGATAGCTGGTAAATTTTGAGAATAAGCATAATAATATTCACTTGAACTGGAAAATGTTCCTACTCTAGTTTGTATCCCCTTAGTCTGTGAACCTGGGACAATACTTAATGAACCTAGGTGTTTCACTTTGGCTGCTTTACCTACTAGGACATGTATGTCTTTGTGTTAAAAAAGCTATGTTGCTTTCCCAAAAAAGGAAATAGTTTTCAGAACATTGGCCTATGAGATGGTGTAAATGTGCCTAATCACTTACACCTAATCATAATCTAGTCAGACTTAGTGCATGATGAGTTCCAGTCTTGGAATTATTATCTCCAACCACAGTAATTTCTTGTTTTTCAAAAGCTAATGGGAACTATCCCCTTTATATGTTAATTAGAAAAGCAGTTTCATTAGAAAATTATTATTGCATTGTTCTTGGGTTTACCTTATTTAACTTCTTACTCTCAGAAGAATAAGTCTTCTTCACAGGGATTTGTGAAACATCATCCTAAAATGGAGATACGAAGGAATTTTGGAAGTAAAATAACTGGAAAATTATAAACAAACCTGTAAATTTCAACAAAATAAATATTTTTTCAGATTATTTCAGATTATTTTTCAAATAATACTGTAGATAAATATGTTCATTCTGATGCCAGCTGCCATTTAAGATGGCTGTATCATTTTTTTTTTTCTCATTAAATACAGGGATATGGTAGTGATTATCTATGAATGAGCTATTTCGGTATGATGTACTTTAGAAATTGAAAATTTAATAATTCAGCCTCAACAAGTTGTCTAGATTTCATCTATAGTTGGTGAAGATTTTCCAGTTTCAAGTTTCCTAAACTCACCTATAACAAAAATGCTTCCAATGAGAATGAGAACAATAACATAATCCTTTCTTTAATGTTTAGCTGTAGATAAAATATTTTTTATCAATATGCAATTATATTTTGTTCTAAAAAGACTGAAAAATCACACATATTAATCTTAAATAAATCCTCATTTGAATATTTATGCTAACTAGTTTATAAAAGGTTTTTTTCTAATGTTAAAACCAAGTCATTTAAGCTTGATTGTTCAACCGTCAGGTAGAACTTTGAACACCTGCATGTGTGAATGTCAGATCAGTTCTTTATTTCTGCTATTTTTAAAATTCTTTTCTCATTCACTGAAACTACTTTACTTAGATAACCACAAAGATTTATCACTATACCTAGATTTATCTAGGAATACATTTACTACACAGTTCTACACAATTCCAAGGAAAATAAGGTAATATTCAAAATCCATGGAAACCTATTTTGAACTTCTAGTGGTTGCCATGAATATTACTATAAGTGGATTTAGTGTATTTGAAAATATATAAATGAATGTCAAGTTCCAAGAAGTAGAATAAAACATTTAATTTTTAGGTGCTTACAATGTCTTTACCAGGCTTGTCACTCTGTGATCTGTTTAGAATACATGAAAAGAACTGAGAATTTTAGAGGGCTCCACTCATATGACCTTTTTTAGACTGAGTTCAGGATGAGACAAATCGTACAATAAAAGTGGAATTTTTCATGACCTAAAATGCATTAGGATGGATGCAAAAGTCAACATTTCAGAGTGAACCTTTACTGCCCATGCTCTGCCAAAGAGAATATTTTCTGAAGTTCCTACTGGCTTCTTGGTTGGAGCAGTTGAAAAGAAATGGTTCTGTGATTATTTCAGTTTGTGCACATGGGTACATATGCAATTAATCTAATTGGGTGTTACAACTACCTTCAAATTCCAGGAACAAAAAAAACACACAAAAAAAGTCTTAAGTTGTAGCTTCATAAAATTACTTTGGAGAAAAGATGTTTAAAAATAATTATAATACAATCCAGTACTTGTGCACTGAAGAGAAGTGTTAGGTCATGTATTCTTTTTGTTTGATAAACTTGTTACCACATGAAATAGCAAACTTAAACTGATAATATTCAATTGAGAGTGAAAGTACAAAAATAAATTAGAGTAGAATACAAAAATAGACTAAAGCAGATCACATAAAACTAAGAATATCTCTAGCAATTTTAAATGCAACCAAAGTCCAAAGAAATTAAAATTATATTTTATAGGTTAAAATTTTTGAGTCAGTTAAAAATGAAACCTGCTAGAAATGCTGACTTTACTACACTGTGCAATATAGAATGCAACTATGAATTATATTCTTTTTGAGAATCCTCGGGAAGTTATCTGATAAAGTCAGACTTAATGGTACATAAACCTCTAGACAATTCTGTTATGTTGAAAATCTTTGTTATGTGCAGGATAGAAGCACATCATATATGCATGTAAAGCCAAAAATGTATTGATAATATAACTGAAATATTAAAATTAAAATCATTATCAAGGCAATTATAATTACTGCAGAAAATGAGTGAAAAGGCAGTTTTAAACTATTGTTCAGTTTCTGTCCCTTTCGATGGTATTACACTCACCCTTTTCCCTCCTCCTCCTCCAGCTCTTAAGGTCAAGGGTTTCATAGTGCTTCTGTTGGGAGCAGTGCTGTGGAATGTGACATTCATACTGATAGTTTCTTCTTCATCTCCAGGATCATGACTTAGGGTCATTTCTATTTGTACACTTACACATTTTTTTTCATTGGAATGCAGTTCTGATTTGGATCTGAATTTACATTTAATGGTGGGTCTAAATTATACTAAATAAATTTATTTGCGCTTTTTTGTTAACCTTAAGATCAGTTTTGTCCAGCTGCAGGTCTTTGTTCTTTAACTGGGCACTGGTGAGTTACCTATCATCATGGGGTCTCCCATCTATGATCGCTGCCGTGTTCCTCACATCACATCCTGTGTCTCTGCTTCTCAAGGACTCTTGTTATGGTACCCAGCCCTGTGTTTCTATACAGCACCTCATTAGACTAGTAAATACAATTGTACTTGTAACATCTACTTGTTCCTATTTGTTTAAACCTATGGTTATTCCATGTAAAGATAAACAAAAGTAAGGCAAATCAGAAGAAAAAAAAAAACTATTGTCACAATTAGGCCAAGTAAAACATCACTGCAGGAAAGTCTGATGACCCTCAGTTTTTGCAAATTCAGTGCAGAGCTTATGGGCCACTGCTAGAAAAGGCAGTGTTGTTCTGCAGGTTTATGGGGAAAAAAACCTTCAGTTTACTTTTAGAATTTATATTGAATTTGCCAACTTTCCTTCTTCTGTTACCAAAGTCCATTTCAAAGCTCCCTCACTCTACTGATGTTGTTTCAGCAATGTCACATTTTAGTCTTAATTTAGAATTCTCAGGTGAGCTTTACCTGGATTGGGTTATTTGTTGTTATTTATTTAAATGAACTAGTAAGTTTATTATCAGGTATAGAAATAAATACATTAATTTATCTGTTTCTTAGCTGACTGGTACCAACCCAGGAGCTATATTGTTGTTTTAGCTCATCATGGATTCTAAGCTAGCAGATGAAAAGCAAGGTATATTCTTTTCAAGTTTAGTGTGTTAATGCAATTAAATGTCTCATCCTACGATACCCAGAAAGTGGAAGTTGGAAGTTGCATAAAAGGAACATAGAGAAATTACTTGTGTGTGTATGGATGGAGCTAGAAAAGCTAAAGCTAAGCTGGAAATTAAAAGAGCAAGAATCAGGAAGGACAAGAAAGTTTCCTTTCAATATATTGGTAGTAAAAGAAAATTAAAGAAAGTAATTAAACAATTTAAATTTTAAGAACACACATCCTTAGATAAAAATATATATAAATCATTTACAAAAATATACACTACAACCGTAGTCTTTAATCATTTTTTTCCCTCCTCCTAATGATGTAAAATTTATTTATTTTTCCCTTTGTTCCTTGAGCCTGCTGAACTTACTCCTGATAGAAGAATAACATGCTTAATTGTGCACAAAAAACTTGTTTGAGTTCTCTAAGTACTGCACTTCTCAATTACTCAGCCCTTACTCACTATGAAGTGATAATTAGGCATTAAAAGCTAAGTGGATTACTGTGGAGATCTCTCCTGATATCCATTTATCACTTAATCAGACTTTAATACCATAAATTATGCATTTCTCAGCAGTATCCAGATTCCAATAAATTTTATAACAGTTCGGAGTTACTAGGTTTTCTTGACCTCATTGTGGCAGGGAAAAGTCATAAAGTTTGCTTAAAGGATACAGCCACTATAAGAATTTCAGATTTATAGCAAAATAATTCTTAAAGCCTGTTAGGTTGCACTAATATTTATTCATAAGGGTTTCTTGGACAAGACAATTCCATCCTCATGAATAAACATGGAAAAAATGATCCAAAATACATATTGAGTTGAAGTTTTTTTCCCAGATTTTTTTTTCCCCTGATTTTGTCTTCCAAACCTCATTAAGAAAAACAAAACAAAATAAACCCCACAATTCCTAGGAGACTGCAACTTCCTCAGCACAGTCAGTTGCTTTTGGAATAAAAATATCAATTTAAGTGTTAGCATGCCTTTTTGCCGGCCACTATTACAGGAAATGTGGCTTTCTAAAGGTATTATTCATGATGAAATCTCCCCAGAAATGCAGATACTTTGGGTTAACAATAGAGTCAATATGAACAGAGCAAATGAGAGTCATGTAAACGTAAGGTCAGACTGCCCATAGTTTCCCATATTATACTACATATTATAAAAAAAAATAAATAGAAGCAAGTATCTATTTTTCTATGTTCTTTATAATTACATATTATTTGAAAACATTTTTAACTAGGTTTTATAAATTAGAGTAAAATATAATCTTGGCTGTTAAAATGCTGATAGGTGGCTGATTTTTAATTGAGGACTGAAAGGATAGAATAAATATTAAAAATCCTTAGAAGCATGCTGGTCAATCTCTCTTTAAAAACAAGAGATTGCACTTGTGGTTTAGCACCTGTTGGCTCAAAATAGAGGCTTTTGGGCAAAAAATCACACCATATTCTTGTTTACATTTACAGAAGTCCATAAGAAGCAGTCTTTAGGTCTTAATTTTGCACTTCTTTCCAGCATAGTAAAAGTGAATGAAATTAGCAGAAAATACTGAAGGAGAGACATAGTAATTTTCTTACCAAATTTTATCCTATTAATATGTGTTTTTCTAATGTCTCTAGCTTTAGATCAAAAGGACAGATGATTAAAAAAATTTAAATAATTTTGTTATTTGAAGTAAATTTATTTCTCTTTTTTTTGAGATGTGAAGAATTCCAAATAAATATTAATTTTTGACTCAAATTTTTTCAGGACATATTGTCTGATTTAAGAAATTATCCACATTTTTTGCACATTCCTCCCAAATATTTTTATCCTGTACAGTTCTTTTATTTTTCTGCTTAAGCCATAAAGTAAAGTAACACTGATTACAAACAAGTTGGTGGTAAAAACATCAGTAATTTACACTTACTGTATTTTCTGAAGTTTTCTTCTTCAAAATATCTCAAAACTCCCACATCACCTTCTAGTTTTCTCAGCAGTAAAGATTTTTTTGTCTTTATTCTTAATCTTTTCTAAATTTGGAAACTGCTGCTCCTCCCCTCACCCTCCCCCCCAAATGCCTGCTGTAAAAATAGTAAATTTAAAAAAAAAAAAAATTTAAAAAAAAGAAAAAAATGAAAAAAAGCACATCAGTAGCAAGGAAGAAAAAAAATCAAGACTGTATACACATAATTAATTAAATTGTTTTAAGTACCAAAAAGAATAGGAATAAAAAGTGAAAGGGCTTTGTTTTTGTCAAATCTACTTGTTTTCCAAGTCTGATGGTAAACCTGGTGGATTTCCTTATTGATTCATATCACATTGCCAGGGATATATTTCTCTTCAGTACATTTTTTTAGAATTGTCCAGTTACAAGTTTAATTATTTCTTTCTCCTGGGCTAAAAGCAGTTTTTAGCTAAATGAACAATTTGTTTAGGGAATCACACTAAAGATTACCTCAGATAAACATGCCCTAGCTTTTTCCTAGACAAAACAGAGCTCATAAAATATGTAATGAAATATATATATTAGAGATTCAAAAGTCTTGAGAACCTATCAGTATTGACTCATGAAACAGGAGAGAAAAAAATACAAAGGCATTACTTCCATTTCAGTTAATTATTTCTAGGGAAACTCCACCCTCTTCAGCTCTGTATCCCCTTCTTGATGCATGCTCAACTGTTTCAAATGCTAAAAAAGTATTTTTGGTTTGACCTGTTTTTTTAAAGCACTGAGATCCACTTTTTATATGTATAAGTGGAGCAAAAAAGAGTCTGAAAACACACACAAGATTTTTAACCAATATTTCAGAGCTCTTATTTAAAGAAAGTTATTCTATCAATATTACTAATATGACTTACAGTGTTTCCTTGAGAATGTGATATTAATTCCTAATCTTTTTAGGACTTTTTTTTCCTACTTCAGGAGAATTCTGCGAGGTGCAAATTGCCAACTGTGGTTCCAATTCATGTGAAAATGGAGGAACGTGTATTGGCTATGAAGATCATTTCAAATGCACTTGCCCTATAGGTGAGCCATTGGTAATTTATTCTATTTTCTAACAAAACATATAAAATGTCATCCAAATATTTATGTTAAGAAATAACAACATAAAAATAGCAATGTATCTCAACAAGTGCAATGAACATTTTTATGAAGAAAAGCACTTTTTCTCTTTGTTCAGAAAATAAAACTGCCAAATAACTCTAGCAGAGTGGTGTTAACTGCTAACACCCTGAACAGACATAATGTCAATATTCTGAATGAACTGTGATTAAACATTCTCTTTGTGGTGCAGGTTTTGAAGGTGAAAGATGTGAACTCGATATTGATGCCTGCCTATTCAACAATATAAGCTGTGCCTCAGGAGCATTGTGTCTGGATAAATCTCATGGATTTAATTACACATGTTTATCACCGTGTATTGGAAACACAGAGGTAGGATAAAGTGATATATTCCCCCCAGCATTTTTTGGGAAATCAAACAACTTATTCAAATAGCAGTGAGCTGACGAGGCCTCATTTCGCATGGGATTCCTAAGCATAGTATATATATATAGTATATGAGATATATTCTCATGCTTCCAAACTTTTTTTCCTGCATAACATATGCATGTAAAAGTGTGTGATCTGACTAGTCTGGTGATTGTCATACAAACCATGTAATGTCTGAGTTCACAGATGAACTTAGGCTTAGTCAGGTTTAGTCACAGATATCTCCTGTCCCCTACTTTCAGCTGCTATATCACAAAATTTGAAGAACTTTAGGCAAAATCTCTTCTCAGTCTTTGATATGTTTAAAAGTTACTAGATAGAAAGCTGATGGTACAGAAATGCACAGAAAGAATGACAAAAATTTCATTTACATTACAAACAAAAATAAAAACTATATTCAACAACAAAAAGACAAGACTAATTGCACTTCAGTGGGAGATGAAAAGGCAGTTAGAAAAAAAATCTAAATTCACCTTGCCAGTTACTCTTCAATGCTCATGGCATTTGAAAATGAATACTTTTGAAATTCCAAAGCTTTCTAAAAGAAATGTATTTGTTGTATCCTTCTCATAGTCCTTTTTGACCTTTTAAATTAAATTTGGGCAGGATTCATTCATACCACAGTGGACTATGAGATTTTGCTATCAGTTAAACTAAAATACTGTTGCACTTTTTTATTACGATGGTTGTATTAAAAGCTCTGTATATAATGTTATATAGCCATACAAACAACTACACAAACATGATAATGAGTGTTTTACAGGCTTGAACAATTATTTTATTGAAATATATGCACCATAAAAATATACTATACATAGTAGGCAACATATTTGCAAAGAATAATCAATATTTATGTCACCTTGAAGTCCATGAGTAGACACTTATCAGTGAATATGAAATACAGCACTGAAAAACTCACTGGCTCAAAGGTTTATACTTAAATTGTTCAGCATCTGGTAAAGTTTAACATTTTTATGATTTAAAGTGTCACACTGAGTGCAAATATATTGAACATGACATAGCATCATAATAGTGTAATCATCATTATGTCTAGATAGTATGGCAAGTGATGGTGTGCCAAGGATGCTGATGGGAACTAGTAAAACATTTTACAGTAAAAAATCCCTTAAAATCCCTCAGACATATTTAATTTATTCATAGACTATCATAAATGTCATATGGGGAAAAAAGTAATTTTATATCTATATATATATACATGTATCAATATACAGTCACTGTATAAGATGCTTGATTATGGGCATAATGTGAATAATTAGTAGATTTTACAATGGGAAAAGGAATGGAAAATAAAATTACTGATTTATATAGTTGAGTTTTACCTGTTTTCTTAGCTTACAGATCATTAAAATAATATCACTTCCTTACCAGAAAAAAAGGCTATATTCAAACAAATATTTTAGTGCATTTCTGAAACAGTATAAGCAACATTTGAAATAAAAGATTAGTATTTGTCACTGAATTTCATTATTCAGTATTTAATTCTTAATTTATTTGTTGTGAATGCAAAATAACTATGTATTTTTGCACCCTTTCATTTATTTTACATTTCCAATGGTATCTCAGTTATTCTAAACTGCTTAATCTCTGTATATTCAAAAAAATAGATTGAAAAGAATGTTACTATTTGTAATGTTTTGTAATGAACAAAAAATAGATGTAATTAATTTGGGCTCTTTTCTCTCTGTATAAATATATAATGATCGATATGAATGCATTAGGGTTTTTTTTTCTTTCCCAGTCCAACAACTAATACACTACAGTTGTTCTAAATTTTCTTTTTTTTTTTTTCCAAACAAATATTTTAAAAAATTGAGGTGAACAGATTAAGACAGAGAATATCTTCTTTAAACTTCAAAATCTAATATTAACTTTGTAATTAGGATAATGTCTGCTTGCTCTGGGCCAAGAATTATGAAAAAACTCTAAATAAATAAAAATACTGTAATTTTTAAATTAGTGTCTTTCAACAGGACCAAATTTAGCCAGTTTGTGTTATAACGCCTTTTCTTCTGTAATGTACTCAGGTAGACATGAAAAAAAATAAATATAACTTTTTTTCCATTTGAATACTCGATATATGCTACAAATTTTAATATTTTTATTAGAAGGAGCTCATAGAGAATTGATAAGATCACTCATAATAACAAATATTTGTTAGGCCTAAGTAACAGAATCACAGAACAGTAAAACAGCCCAGATTGGAAGGGATCTCATAAGACCATCTAGTCCAATCTTTCATGCAAAAGCAAGCTTCGGTTAGATTATAAATCACATTTCAAAAACCTCAGGATGGAGGTACCTACCTCAATCCTGAATAGTTTGCATACCTTGAAAGTCCACCTGTGATGAGGAAGCATTCTAAGGTTTTCTACGTGGTTTTCTTGAGCATAAGCTTACTTGACTTATTTGAGGTTTGAAAAAATAGTAAGCATCAGAACAAAATCTATCGAACACATATAAATACAAAAGTAAGAAAACATATAAAAATAATAAAAAAAGAAGATAACAATTCCCATACCATACACATGGAAGGGTTTGTTTTTTTTTTGCATTTATGTTAAACTGTATTTTTCTTCAAGATGTTGTTATATTGAATAAGTATCCCAAGATAAGTATAAAATTAAGTACAGGGACCATAACAAAAATCTCTTCATTTTAAGGTCAATTTAAAACTTAATCAAAGACGAATGAATATTAGGATATTTCTGCCAAGAACCATTATTATTACAAATCTTAATGACATTATAAAGAGATTCAGACTCAATCAAAATGAAGTACTAGTGCATTAACTCATCTTCTAGACACCATTTTCTTTAAAAACCAATTGATTAGAAGGAGGGGTCTTAATTGCTTTGAAATGAATATGTAGTTATCTGTCTTCATACTGGCAAAATTTTCATGGAAAATGAAAATGGAACCTAAAAGTAAAATGAGGAAAGGAACATTAATTCAAACTTATAACTTTCTGTAATTTTTGAAGAATACAGGAAATATTGGTTTAGTAAGTAATACTAGCAATTAAAAAAAAAAAAAAAAAAAAGAAGAAAAGCTGTTCCAGTCTAAATTTACCAGTTTCAATATCTGCAAATTGAAAATAAGCAGCTTCTGATTTTCCTACAGCACAGATATAATTTACAAACATATAAAAGATTCAAAGATAGATTGAATCAGCATTATAATTAAAAAGAAAAAAAATCTTTTCCTGATAGCCACATATTAAACTAAATTATACAGCATAGAGACAGTTGCTCTACTCCTTCAATGGAAAAATAACAGTCTAGTTCACTATTGTCCCTCCTAAAACAAGAACATTTTCAGAGCAGTTGTAAAAATGGTACTTCTAATTTAAAACATGAATGCCTTTAACCAACTTAACAATAAATTGATATATGTATTTAATAACATTCAGTATTTTAGGTTCTTGTAGATGTATCTTTTTAATATTACAACATAAAAAGATTAAATAACCATATTTATTACCAGTGGCTCATTCTGTTTAACTCTTGGGGAAAAAATCCAACATGTAAAGAAAAAACTCTTTATGTATGTGGTGGATTGACCCAGGCTAGATGCCAAGTGCCCATCAAAGCCACTCCATCAGTACCCTCTGCAACTGGACACAGGAGAGAAAATTGATTATGAGTTAAGGGCAGGGAGAGATCATTTAATGATTAAAATCACAAGCAAAACAGATTTCACTTAGGGAAATTAGTTGAAGTTATTACTAACAAAATCACAGCAGGATGATTAGAAGCAAAACAAATCTTAAAAGCACCTTTCCCATTTCTGTTCCTCCTTCCCAGGTTTAACTTTATTCCCAATTTTCTACCTCCTCTTCCCTACAGTGGTGCAGGGATATGAGGAATGGGAGTTCTGGTCAGTTCATCAGATGTCAGTTCTGCCGCTGCTTCCTCCTCCGGGACAGGAGTCCTTCCCCTGGTCTGTAGTAGGTTTCTACCCATGGGGAACAGTCCTCCACAGACCTTTCCAGTGTGAGCCCTTCACAAGGGCCACAGTTCTTCCTGATCTGTTGCAGTGTGGGTCCCTTCCACAGGATGCAGTCCTTCAAGAATAGCCTGCTCCAGCACAAGTCTCCCACAGGGCCACAGCCTCCTCTCAGGCATCCCCCTGCTCCAGTGTGGGTCTCTTCCCCAGGATGCAGTCCTTCAAGAATAGCCTGCTCCAGCACGAGTCTCCCACAGGGTCACAGCCTCCTCTCAGGCATCCACCTGCTCTGGCATGGGTCTCCTCCCCTGTGGGCTGCAGGTGGATCTCTGCACCCCCATCCTCCCTGGGCTGCAGGGGCACAGCTGCCTCACCATGGGCTGCACCCCAGGCTGCAGGGGAATCCCAGCTCTGGCACCTGGAGCACCTCCTGCCCCTCCTGCACTGACCTGGGTGTCTGCAGAGCTGTTCCTCTCACATATTCTCTCTCTGCTCATCTCTGGCTTCAATTACTCCTGTGAAATAAGCTTTTTCCTTCTGAACTCCGTTACCTCAAGGCTCTACCATCATTAGCGATGGACTTGACCTCGGACAGCAGTGTGTCCATCCTGGAGCTGGCTAGCATTTGTCAGGCATGGGAAAAGCTTCTGGCAGCTTCTCAGAGAAATCACCCCTATAACAACCCCTCCTCACCATCAGAACCTGACCGTGCAAACTCAATACAGTGTATTTGTAATTCTCCTCTTCAGATATGTGCAAATGGAGGTAGTTGCTTCTATGATGAAGAAAATCAGAGATCTCACTGTGTCTGTGCTCTTGGATGGACTGGAAACACATGCCTTGAGAATATTAATGACTGTGAGATAAACCAGTGCCAACATGGAGCCACATGTGAAGATGGAATTAATAAATACAGGTACTAACATGTTGCTTTCTGTACAAGCCTTCATAAAGTATTTTACGCCATATGAAGATATTTTGACTTCCAGAAAGAATTACAAAGGGTGTTATTAATGCAGTAATATAATTTTCATATCAAAAAATGCCATGGAATACAAATTTCCAATAAGGATGTGCATTCAGTAAAACTGTGTAGTCTGAAGTCTTGCAGGAAGGAATCACAAATATTCCTCTTTGCTGGTCAAAGAAATCAAACCAACTATGCAGAATCTCACATAAACAAATAATCTATTTTATTAAATGGTGAACACTTTTTGAGCCTGAACTGTGTCATAGAGTGTCTTATTAAAATTTTAATGATAATTTATTATCATTTAAGTTACTGAAAAAAACATAAAATATGTGTTCTCCTTAGTGAGTTGTAACATGCTGTAGATATTTAAAAATAAGATTTTATAAGATATGGTGAAAAAATAAATGGGAAAGGCTTTCTTCAATGAACAGAGTTCAGCTGTTCTTATCAAACTTGAGTTATTTTTCTTCTACAAAACCCAGAATAAATAAAACTTCTCCATAATATCTGCAAATGTATTTTGAAAGACATTATTCTATGCTGTTTCATGCCCTACTTAGAAGCACTGTAATTAATATTTCTACATAGAAAAGATTGAAATAGTGTACAAAACAAAAATGGAAACAATTAAAGATTTTTTCAACCTCACTTCTGTTTTTAAAGTATCTTCTGTAAAAATAAATGAAATCACCAAATATGCACACAAATGGAGAAAAGTGAGTGATTCTCAGAATACCAGAGTTATAGGAGTTATTGTCAAAGAATCCTTACAAAGTAAACATTCTTCTTCTTTTCCTCCTTACAATCAACTCTTGTATCAAATTACTGGACCAAATGTGTGGCTTTCCTTTCTTTATCAGGAAAATAATTCTGATAGAAGTATAAAGCCTTGTTTACCTAACAAACTCCACTAGCATTTACTGAGAAATTAGTAACTCTGACGATATCTAGTAATAAAGAACTTTTGATTTTAACTCGATAATCCAGTCTCAGTTTACTGACAGAAAACACTTAATTCTTACTTTTTCAGTCTTTGAAAGACAAATTAAATTGACAGATCAGTCTGTTTATCTAAGGAACGGGAAAACATGCCATTAAGATCTGATTCTCAGATGGTCAGTTTTGTTAGCAGAGAACTTGACCCCAGAAGAACACAACTGGTTATTTTTTTAAGGCAAAGTGTAGCATGTTTACTGTATAATACCTGCTCTGTTGAAAGAGCATGGTTGTTTCTCAGCAGCAGTGAGGCATTAAGAATAACTATTCCTGCCTTAAAAATAATGATGTTTCTCGAGTTGTTGTTAGCAAGTCAAACAAAAATAATATCCTCTTTCCAATACACAATTAAAAACAAAAGAATAAAAGAGGAAACACTGAATGTAAGTGCACCTACCTTTTCTAAAGACTTGTAATTGTATTTTTGTCCTAAAATGGGTATAATTTTTTATTAAGGTATTTATCAAAAGCTCTATTTGATGCAAAATAGTTTCAAGAAGACAAAAGAAAACTGTCAGCAGAATATATGGAGAATCAAATGTACAAGTGCCATTAAGAGCCCTAGAGAGATCCATTTTTAAAACCATTACAGCCATTCAAAACCTCTCTTAATAAGTGTAGAAGATAAAGACATGCCAAAATTTTATACATATTAGATTTTATTTACATAAAATTATTATAAAACTCTAAACCTTTCTCCTAATTAAGAATCTTAAATTTTAAATTATTAGATTTTGGTCATAATGTATTTTTCTAGTGGTAGCTTGATATAATAATGCTAACACAAGGAAATAATAGAAAATTGATGCAAGAACATCCCCCTCTTTTAAGATCTCCTATTTTGCAAGCCATCGTTTTTTCCAGATGGGAAATAAGCTGTCAACTGAATGAAATATTTCTAACTTTTTATCTTCTTACCATAGCATGTTCTTTTTCTCCTCCTTTTTTGAAATTACTGCTCCAGACTGTAGTGTCGCATGGAGGTGTATTTATATATATGCAGAGAATATCCTTTGAGTTCAGATTGGGGAATTGTTCTAAGTGAAGGAGGGGGAGTTTTAAACTTTTATATAGTGTAATTCTTAGCAGGGATGCATACTAAGAGCCTCATAATTACTGTAAGTCTAAAGAGTTTTACTCCTTTGGTTTAGTGAGCATTTTCTTACAACTAAAGTGGCCCCAATCACCGTGACACAAAACCTGTAATTAATTCAAATTAATTGTTGCACTGCCAGCTGAGTCTGTGCTGTTTGTGATATCATGAAGTAAGTTAATCAGCATGTATTTAAAATGATAACTTCAAAGAATTACTGCTCTTGCCACTGGGTTGATGGTGTAGCTGTCAATGTGAATCTGGCAGATACAGTGCAATAGACTAATTGCATCCACATGCCAAAAGAATCTCTTGACCTTATATATACTTGAGAGAAAAAAAATGACAAATAAGATTAATTGCCTCAGTAAATACACAATGTTTCTACATTAAAAATAAAATAATAAAATTTTTTCCCTTCCAAAGAACCTGTATTGTTTGATATTGTTTGATTATATTATGCATAGAAGAAGAGAGAGAATTGATTTAATATGGCTCAATGAGAAGCATTTAATGAATAATTAAAGTGAAAGAGATCTTCAAGGAGTATAACCTCCTGTTTTAAAATACAAAGGGAAATTTATTACTCTGTTTTCGTCACCCCTGTAAATCTTTTTCTTATCAACATTACATTTTGGACATTCCATATCCTAAAAGAAATAAGACCATAGCAGTAGATACTTTACTGTTGTCTATTCAGTGGAAAGGAACAACAGAGTGAAAAGGCACAATTTAAAACTTGGTGTAGTTACCATTACCTGTCCTATTTCACATTTCTTCAGTCCAGTATGTTCAGATGAAGTCTTACATTTATCATAATCCCAGCAAAAAAGACTGAGAACTGTTAGATTAACACTTTTAAAGAAGCTGCATTTTAGGATTTACTACTGTTTGAAAGGCCATAATGAACTAATATATTTTTTGAATCTATTTTAGTGAATAGGTATAGCTCTGATGTCAGCATTTCATTCATTTTCTTGCAGGAAAATATCTCATTAAGAAATTAGGCTTCATGTATGGTAAAACTTGAATTGCCAACACATTCTTCAGTATTCAGTATACAAATTTCAGTGCATACAATTAAATAATTAATTATTCTCAGTACAAAAGAGTAAAGTGACATATTGTAGAGTAAAATACTTTAGAGAATGAAACACTTCTTGCATGATGCCAGCAAGACTGTGAAAAGTAAACATAATTTAGATCATTTCTGAGTATCAAAAATTTAAGGTTTCTATTACTTTTTTCAGCCCTGACTTTTTCCATTTTCTTCCAGCTGGGTAAATTGAGCTGTTTGATTAGATTATTTTTTTATATCTAATTTTCTTTTTACCAGTTTATTCATCCAATACTATATATGTCATTTGACTGCAGGACCTAGTTGACAGTGCCATATAAAGTTAGTACCGTGATATACACAGTTTTCTGCAGCAAAAATAGGCTTCTTCCACTAGAGAAAGAGGAGAAATACTCTTCCTCACTTTTCTACTATCCCAGAAGATAGGTGAATATATGTATCACAATTTCTCTGGGAATACCTCCGCAATAACTTACACAATGGATTTTCTGCACAGAGTAGACCTGCGTATAAAAAGTCAAAGTGAAATTAAATGAACTTTCCGACCACCTATGTGTGTACATTTCACATTTCAATGGCAAAAAGGGATCACTAATACTGAATAATTGCAACTAATATACTTGGACTAATAATAATAAACATATATATATATATATATAAACAAGAATGATAAATATTAAGAGAACAAAGTAGAAGGATTCTGGGAATTCTCTGATTATTCCAGGCATCAGTGTTCCTATATGCCTCTTGTATCAATATAGAAAATAGCTAGGTCATCTCCTAGCACAGGTTAGCATAGACACATCTTCAGTCTGATCTTTAGCTTTTTGCAGTCATTTTAAAGATTCATTTGATGCACATGGTTAATTACTCAGTAACAGAAGTCACACTACATCTTTAGTGCAGGTGACAGCTTTACAGCTACACTGCCTGGACTGACCAGCAGCAACTGACTCACCCTCACATCTGCTGTTGGAGACCCTTAGTGATAAAATGTTGCTAGCAAAACATTGCATCTATGCCATAACCCCTCACATTTAGGCAACACGTTCCTTTTAGACTTAATTCCATACTTGTCTTTGCATCTCCATATATATTTCGCAAGCATGTCAAATTACCATGCAACATTAACTATGTTTAGGCTCTGGAGTAGTAACATCTGCACAATTTGTGTGGGTAAACAGTAATCCTCAAATGACTTTTTTGAATGTGTTTGCTACTCACTACTAAAATCCATGTTTGTAGCAAAAGCATTGAGGTATTTGTTTTCTCTCTTAGTATCTCATACCCTCAAAATCTTGCTGTGGATGAAAGAGGACATATGTGAAGCTAAATATTGTTAATGCTAACACAAAAAGTTTTCATTTGCTGTTCTCTAGTGCAATGCTTCTCCTTTCACTGTTCCCCTATTTTGTAAGGCTGATATTTTAGTACTCCTTAAGAAAGAGGCTGGGGAGGTGTCATTAGCTTTTCCTGGTCTCTGCTGGGAGATCTCCACACACACACACACCGGATGGGCCATCACAGAGCTGAAGCTGGAGCAGGAGAGGCAGCAGTTACTGACTCCAGCACGGGGAGTGACACCCAGACAGACCACGGAGAGGTTGAGCCAGTGCACAGCCAGGTCATCCCTCTGATAAGGGCAAAATGCAAGCTCCCTGAGCTAGAAATATACTTAAAAATGGAAATTCTGGTATCGTATATATCTGTATACATTTATTATTATTATTATTATTATTTATTTATTGTAGAGAAATATTTACGCTTTGAAGCAAATAAGACTGAAAATTAATCCAGGCCTCAAAGCTTTTGATATCATACTCAGTATTTTAGTACTGCTGAAGAGAATAATAAAAAAATGAGTTATAATAAAATACAATAATAATAATAATAACAGTAATAAATTAAAAGACATTCAGGTATAATTTCACCAGGAAAAACAAAGTGTGTTTCATTATTAATTGTTTTCAATTTCTTCAGACACCGAAGCATTGAAAAATAAGATATTCATTACATCATTGCTTGTAGTATGCAATTGCAGAAGTATGAAACTGAAAATAGAAGATTCTACATCACATCTGTTTCTGTGTAGCTCTTCTGTGGTCTCTGAAGATAAGCTATGCAATTATTAATAGTCAGGAAGTGACAGAAAATTCTTCGTCCTCTCATTCTTGTTAAAGAGAGCTCTAAGTTAAATTTTACATTCAATGCTAATGATAATAGTCACATTTTCAAAGAATGATTGAAAAGTTGCATTTTTACAGACCACACTCTAATTGTTACTGTAAAAAACAATTAAGGAAATAAAGTGATTGACTGCACCAGAAAGATTAATATGACTGGTTGTTTACCATATTATTGTAAGTAGATTCAGAAAATGTGCGACTAAAGGTAACTAAAAGGACACCTGCTTTTAATGTTTATGCATAATGAAATTTTATGCAAGTCAAAATTTATATTTAGCTATAAATGTAATTGTCTAACACCACCTGCAGCCAAGTTCAATGCAGACGCTCACCCACTCCTGTACCAGCAGGATGGGGAAGAGAATTGGAAGGGTAATAGAAGACTCATGGGTTGAGATAAAGACAGTTTAATAGGAAATGTAAAAGCCATGCACACAAGCAAAGCAAAACAAGGAATGAATTCACTGCTTCCCATGGGCAGGCAGGTGTTCAGCCATGTCTAGGAGAGCAGGGACCCATCACACATAACAGGGAAGACAAACTCCATGGCCCAAAATGTCCCCCACTTCTTCCTGCTTCCCTCCACTTTATATACTGAGCATGATCTCATGTGATATGGAATAGCCTGTAGGTCAGTTTGGGTCACCTGTCCTGGCTGTGTCTCCTCCCATCCTCCTGTGCATCCCAACATCCTCACCAGTAGAAAAAGCAGTGTGAAAAGCAGAAAAGGCCTTGGCACCGTGTAAGCCCTGCTCAGAAATAACAAAAAACATCTCTATATTATCAATATCGTTTTCAGCATGAATCCAAAAGAGTGGATTAAAACTAAAAGAATATGAGTACTAGCCACTGTGAAGATTAACTCTACCCAATCCAAAACCAACACAGTAAAGTAATTATATAATAGTTTTTTTTGTGTACTCCATTCCTTTAAAGATGAGAAACAGAATCAGCTGAAGCTTTCAAGAGAAGGCAAAAATTTCTAATTTGCTAAGAAGTGACTGAGGCTGGAAGAGAAAATACAACAGCTATATATATATATGAGTCATTACTGCAACAGCAATGGATCTGTAGAGCAAAAATGGTGGTGATGAAGAGCTCATAAGCACACTAAATGGGATATGGGCTTACTTCAAGCAAGCTCTGTTTTGGTCCATGTACTAAAAGCCCATTAGCAGTTGGTGTCCATTATCTGTACTCCAAGGCACCCAGCCCTTGATTTAGTTTCCATATGTCTACCATAAAAAATGCAGGTACAGCAAACAAGGACAGAAGCAAAGAGCCACATGAGCATTCACTTCTCCTAAAAATAAAGGGAAAAATACTCTTCCTGCCAGATGGATTGGTAGAGAAAATTACTATAATCAAGTCTTCCTTAACTTGTTAGTTCTTTCTACCTTCTGGATAGCATCCCTATGGGTCAAGAGTATATATTATTGTAAAATTACCTCCTGTGTAAGGAAACCTATGGACATGATAAGGAGAGGATTACTCAAGGAATATATTGCCATATATAGGAGATGTGGGTCAGCTATGGGATAATCCAGATTTGTTTTCATTCACACAGCAAAAGAAAACAAAAGGTAGAAAGGGTAACATGAAAAAGTCATTTCCAGCCTTATACAATTTAGATGTCTGTCTAAATTTTTTTCAAAAATACTCAGAACTATTTCTACAAAATATACTGAACAATATCTATAGAATTTTATAGCTTCCCTTTCTTGATTAGACAGAAATTATAACTTTTGTTGCTAATGATAAAGCACTTTTATACTGATTTTATATCCAAGGAAGTTATAATATTGTTTCTTCGTGGAGCTATCATAGCATGTCACCATTTTTTTCAGAAAAAAAAATTAAAATGCATAATACTCCTATGAGTTTTTTCTTTCAATATTTTAATTTGAAATTTAATATTAATATATCTCCTAGTTTTCCCTATGTAAATAGCTAAGATTTTAATTTAATTATTGTTAGAATTGCTTTTGAAATTAAGTTACTTAGTGACTAATTAAAGGTAAAGAAAGAAGATTAAAAAAAAAATTGTGATTCATTTGTGCATAATTCAAAGGGAGGGTATTGTTAACATTATCAGTGATTATTGGCCTATATATTCCAGAGCAGTGATTTAGTTGGATTTTTGTCCCTTCTCCTCTCCTCTCATTTCAATAACAGGTGCATATGTCCCCTTGGTTACACTGGCACATTTTGTGAACATGATATAGACAACTGCATTGGAAACCAGTGCTCTCAATATGGATTCTGCCAGGACCACTTGCATAACTACAGCTGCTACTGTGTGCCTGGATATGAAGGACCCTTCTGTGAAGTTGAAATTAATGAATGCTCAAGTTCACCTTGCAAAAATGGAGCTACTTGTTTGGATTTGAGTGGCTACTTTTCTTGTCATTGTACTGCTGGGTTCAAAGGTAGGTTTCATTCTTTTGAAGTGCCTTGTATTATAGATGTGGTTGTCCCACTCTACGTAAGCAATGTTTATGTGAGTGTTTAATTACAATTCTAGATAAGTATAAATATGCATACATTTGCAGTTGTATGATTCACAGGAGTTTTAACTTAATTAGCATCAAAATTCTAAGATTGTGCCTCCTAAGAGGGACAGAGCTGTTCCCCAGCTGACCTTCCCTCCACCAAACGTATAATTCTGAGTATTAGCTTTGATTGTTAAAAAAAAAAAGAAATTGATGAAGTTCCAAAACACAATTTTAATTGCATTATTTTAATTTTATAATTATGCAGTCTTACGTGTTTTGATTTCAGTCACGCACAGGCTGATAAGAACAAATGTTTTAGCGATGAACAGGAAAATGTAAGCTTGAGGAGGAATGAGATCAGCAGTACCATCTCTCTACATGTATAGAATATATAATCAACTATATTTGAGTGAATTGTTCAGACTACCCTTCTATACACTGGAGGGAGATAGGGCATCTGTCTGTCCTAGACATCTTTTCTAGGAATAGATGGTCTGTAAATTTCTGCATTGCATGAGATAAATCCTACACCACCTGACGCTGTGATTTCTTTTTGTACTAATTTCTGGTTTGCGTGAATAATAATATTCAGACTACATGTGGGAGACAGAAAGTAATTCTGAATACAGTAATACCAAAGCATTGTATTTCCAGCCTTTAGTCTACATCCAAACCAAGCAATTTATGCTCTAAATGCTTCTCTATTGATAATCTGTGGTATCACTAAGAAAGGCGAAAATAACTAGCATAGTATGCACAGTGTCATTTGTGCTAACTAAACATTAACTGACAGCTTCTTCTACCAAGCTGCTGAGGGCTTTTGCTCCAGTTGGGAGAGTGTGTGTAGTACTAGATTTTTAAGTCCCAGTTAAACCACTGAAATACTAAGTAATTTCACTGCTATTTTTTCATTATGCATTCTGGCTAGCTACACATACTTTTAACATTTAAGCACTAACATTCTTAATTTCAAATATGTTTATATTCATTTACTTACTTAATTTACATATATTCACTTACACATTTATGTATGTGATATACACTTGCAGATTTGTTGTCCTCAAATTTAGTTGATTATATAATCTCTTGGTCATTTACTTACACCTTTAATAAAAGATGCTACTTCCTGTTCATGCTCATTTATTAATAAATGTGCAATAAAACAGAGAATTGTCCATGAAGTGACTTAAATTCCATTATGATAGCAGAACTGTTAGGTCTGAATAGAAGTGAAGAAAACAGTACTTGGCTCACCTCTGCAAAATCTAATACAATGTATTTTCATCTTGCTGCTTAAGCTTCAAGCCTTATTTTGTACTTTGCTGGACTTCATAGGGAACTTCAACCACCTCGATATCTTCTACAGGGACAATACTGTGGAGTATATAGCAGTATATATACTGCTTAGAGGAGTCCCATGAGATAAAACTGTCAAGGGAAGGGTCTAAGAAAATCTGTCACAACTACTTTAAACTGGCTCAAGGTGTTCCTGCTTGAACAGGGGGATTGAACAAAATGACCTTCAGAGGTCACGTCCAATCTCAACTGCTCTTTGACTGTTACTTTGAGGACTTGATTATATAAATGATATCATTTTATATTACTAGAGAACACCTTAAAAAATCTTTATTTTATCACACAATTATCAAATTATTACTTTTCTTTATCAAACATTATATAATGGCATTTCCATAGAATCAAATTTAAAGAAAAAAAAAGTCATATTATTACCCACTGGGTGTAAGTCATTACCACATGAACTGATATTTTCTGATTTTTCAGAGTATAAACCACAAACAATTAATAAAAGGCTGTTTAAACTTATAAAAATGTTATCCCTACTCTAACAATTACATTTTCATAGTCTCTGAGGGTTTATGATCCTGGGATATCTTCCAGTACAAAACAGATTTTAAGTTCAGTCATAACTGCATGTTATGAATCAGTGATTTGTATCTCTGTGTACAACTAAAATCCCCACATTTATTCTTATCTCATTTTTGTGTGTTTATGTTGTTTCTCTGTAATTTAGCTTTTTAACAAATCCAGATGTACTCCATTTTTTTTTCATAAATAATAAATTCACTTCCAGATGAAATATCAAAATACCCTCCACTGCCTATAAGAGAACTTCGCACGTGTCAAACTTGGAATTTTGCAGTATGATTTTAAAAAATAAACTAATAACTTTTAAAACTTTTTAAACTTTTTGTTGTATGGTGACCATTGGTGACTATATTGCCATCTTCTGGTTCAGTCCTTCTAATGCAGCATAATGCTTCAGAGTAATTCCCAGTTCACATTCAGATTAATTCCTAGTCTATCCTTTCTCTCATATCTCTGTGGTAACTCTATCTCAATACATCAATGTTCAGCATCAAATAGTTCCATACCATATGATGACTGGTATGTCCAAATAAATAGCACTCTGTTTTCTTCTTGTTTAAAGGAAGCCCTTCCTGGAATTATTTGGAAAAAAATACCATATTTATCTAAACATGCCCTTCTTTAGAAGTCTGTTCTGTTTAGATGCCCACAAAATGTGAAGGCAGTTACTGAGAACTCTAAGCAGATAGGCAATGTTACTCTATTGGTTTCTCATGAGTATTTGAATCTATATAATATTGTAGAGTTAAGATTTGGGAAATCTCTTCATTCTGATAAATACTGTACCCCACAAAGCAAAATATGGTTTTTCATTGTTTCACCTGTGTGTAACTAATAACAGTATTAAAGCTCATCACTAATGTAGGCCTCACTGTGGCTTTTTGAGTTTGACATTCATATATTCTATACATCATGCTCTTCAGCATTCTCCTTTTTGCTCAAAAAGAGAAAAATAGCATATGGGCTTTTTGAAATTATTCCATAACTTTAAATTTCTGGACTTTGTTTTTACTTCCTTGTTCCACGAACACACAAAAGAAGTCCATGTGATATCTGCAGTCAGAAGAAATATCAAGTGTTTGTATTTTCAGAACATTATTAATTAATTTTACATTTGTTGGATATTTTTAAATACTTTCTCCCTTCTGTAATAGGTGTGATTTGTATATCCTTCATGCCATCAAGTAAAACAAATCTTGAAGGAAAGTACTTGAAGTTATCCAAAAGCCAATCCTTTTTGACACAAGTAAGTTTAGGAAGACTTAATCCCTTATAGAAATCAAGCCTAGAACAGCTGATGGACACCCTAACACATTATGAAGGTTGAACCTGTTTATGGGGAGCAGCAAGATCAAAGCTTCTCCATGAGAGGTATCACAAACTAGAATCCAAGTTTAACCTCAGTGTATCATTGCCAACACTAAGCAAGGCACAGTTCTGCAGCATCTAAACAGGGCAGTCAGGCCCCAGTGTGTGGTAACAGGGTCCCTGACAAGCCCCAGACAGCACAAGCAATGGACCAGATCCAGAGTCCAGCCAGAGAAGCAAGTTAGAAGCAGCAGGAGATAGAATCAGAGACAAATATGGAATATACATACAAGTAATCCACCCAAAAAGAAAATAAGAACCTTTATAAATCATCCTTGAGACAGGGAGGGAGGCAGGATTGGAAACTGCAACACCTACAGAATAGTTCAGGGTGCCCACAGCTGAACTCATTGACAATGGACACAGTGAGTAGGAAGGACCTCTGTGGGTCTGCTTCAGTCAGTTTGGGTATATTAGCACTCTCAGGGCTCTGATAGTTGCTTTATAGGAATTTCCTGAAGCAAGATCATCTGGAAAAATGAAATCATTCGTTTTACTGACAAAGGAAGCCAATCAGATTCATTTTTTGTCCATATCCACTCTGCATTTGAAACATCTTCTTCCATTTCCATTCATACACTTCCTATCTTGATAGGACTAGGCCATCCCAGGGGCACAGCTCATGTCTGCTCCCACATTTCTACCACACATCAAGGCTGAGCTGAGTTTGCAGCTCAGGTCATTGGGTAGTGCAACCTTTTCAGGGGCTCTGGGCTGGCTTTTTCTGCTAGGGAAGATTGATTATTGCTGGACATTGTGCCAGTGCTGCCTGTCGGATGTACAATGTAATCCCATGGACATAGACGAGCTGGGCTCTGGGCAGTTTACATTTGAAGAGTCACAGACTTTCTCTGAGTTGAAACTCTCTCATGGAAGCTAACAGGATGGAGTGGTTTGACACATCATATAAACAGTTTTCAATCTGTAATAGGCGTTTACAGAAAGGATTACTCTATATGAAGTAAATAAAAATTAGATTTGTTTCGGATTTTTAACTACTGCAATATCTTGCACGTAAAAGACATTGGAGAAAATTTAAAAATTGCCAAGTGTGTAGAAAAACAAATTAGAGAAAAAGAAATGTCTGTCAACTCACCTGGACTGTCTGTCTTTCTTTTTCATAACTGCATTTTCTGCAAAGGCAGCTGAAACATTACTCAGCTTGATGCATCTCTTAACTAACAGAATAGCTTACGTTGCTGAGCAAGCAACAAAATTACACAATTCATTATCAGGTATATGACTGGAATGCTTGGCAATTATACACATTTTATATAATGGTGGACAGTAAGACAGAGGTGTTGGGAAGACAATCCTCACATACACTGCTAATATTTTGGCTACTTCTTGAACCTTATAAAACTCTTGTGGTTTGCTTTTTCCCTTTTATTTTAAATAGTGTTTCATTATGTTTGTATTAAGCATAATTTTAAATAATTTGCTTTTCATCTGATCTTGGAATAGAAAGATTAATTTTATGTCATGAATATCTCCTCAAGCGAGGAGTTTTACTTCAAAAAATAGTCCTACATATCCTTCTCTTAATTTTGGTCGTTCTGTGTACATCTACATTGTCAAATTTTATATTTCATTTGCCTATAAAACAAAAGTTTCCATAAACAGTATTTAAAAGAAACTTTGTATTTTTATCTTTTTGCATGTTTTTTTGTGATTCAGACAGAAATTTTATAGTGGTAGTGGCACTTAATTAGAGATAGTTTAAATATAATGTGTATTACATTCAGAAAATAAGCTCTCAAACTATTTCAGTTTTATTCTAATTTCTGAATTAATTTCAGACATTTATTCTAATGTATGAATATTATACTTGAGAACAGTTTGAAATTAAACTTATTTCAATATCAAAGAACCCCTCAGTTTTGTGGATATTGTACAAAATCTAACAATAATTTTATAAGTTCAGATAAAGTGCAAAGTTTATGTCTTTAAGTCATGCAGAAAAAAAAGACATTCAAATTTTGAAAGGTACAAACTTTCAATCTAGCGATCTTACAGAGCTGTACTTCTGAAGGCAAGAAATATTCACGGAGACTTCATCCATTAGACTTATGAAACTTAATTTTTTTGTTGTCTTTCATCTGCAGCTTACCTGAGAAGTTCAGAGTCCCTCCATTTGCTAAAATATGATTATTTTAAAGAGAGTGATATCAATAACACTGGAGGAGGATGAAATATCTTTGCTAATTTTTTTAGCATTCACCTTCACAGGTCCTTACATTCTTCTCAACACCTTTTTCTTCTCCAGAATAGTGTCTTGTGTATCATCAATGTGCCGGTAGAAAATGTTGCTGTTAAACATCAGGCGAGGCAATTTTCAAAAGTGACAGACTTTCCTGCAATTGTCTGTTATATATTTGAGAACACTGCCATTTTATACAGCATAAAATATTCTATAGCGTTAATAGAAGTAGAGTTGGCTCATGGTAATTTTTAACATTCTTTTTGAACTTCAGAATTGGTGATACGATGCCTTTAAAGTGTATAGGAACTCAGACCTCAAGCTATGATTTATTAAATAGCTAATTAAATATTATGTTTTACTAGTAATTATGTTTGGATGTGTTGTATTAATTTTGACTTTAAAAGCATAAACCAAAAAAACACATTTATATTAACATACTTTTATGTTGAAAGTAATTTGTAGGCAATTAACAATTTTTATCTGACTTTCAAAGTAGGTTCTCATCATACATTTCAAATGTGTAGTTGAGAGGAGCTGCATATTGAAAACAAAAAAGGCTTCTCTGTATCTGTCCAGCTTTTTTCATGTCTCAAATACTCAGAAAATATGGTCTCACAGTAGCTTCACAGATTCTTTGATTCCCTCTGAAATATTTTTAAAATACTGCCCACATATTACCTTTTTACTCTGAGAACATGAATTCCTAAATTCCCCCTTGCATGTTATCTTGGATATCATCAGTATATGAGGATGATCTCATTCTATTATTTCCCTTGAAACTGCGTTTGCTTTAACCTTTAACAATTCGAGGGAGGTGAAAGAATCTATTTCAAGTTTTTCTAGTACATGCTTCAGCTTGCCTATGGCTTGTGGCCAGATAATTTACTTCTGCAGGAAACTCTGTGCTATTTGTGCTACTCTCCACCTGCCTATCCAGGAGGAAGAGAGCAGATGCCATTGCATTTTATTTATCTCCCTCAATAGAGACCCACCACAATCAGAGATCTAAACTGGAAAGCATAAGAAATGCAAAATACCAGAATTAGATCAACAAGGTTGCATAAAGTGCCATTACTTTATCAGCACTTCAAAGAAAATTATTTAAAAAATTAAAGAACTTAGAAATTAATTTATATGCTGGCTAGTCCTTGCTGTAATGCTCACTGGTGGCATGGCATATGTTAGACAGCACTCAGCAGCTGCTCTTAGCTGCTCTTACACTAAAAGCTTTTTAGTTTACTGAGTTACCTGAACTCTCCCTGGACTATGCTTTTTCTACCCCTTTTCATCCATATATCTTCAAATCTTATGGAAAATGCAGAGAATTTAGAGGCAGAAAAAAACCCAATAGGAGCCCTTCTATCACAAGTTTATGTGTGGAAGAGAATCTTCTCCATTTGTCCAATGAAGACTTTTTGTATCTGGTAGATACAGGTTTTTAGAGCGAAGAGTCTTGGTTCATATGATTCTATGAGAGGGCGTGTAGGTGTGCTGCAGAAAAGAGACCAAATTATTTTTACCACACAAAGAATTCAGAGGTATATCAGCATTTGTTTTCTTTTTATCTTCTGCTATAAGATACAAGAAAGCCCAGCATGTTTTCCACACTGCTGACTTGTTATAACTACTGAACGTGATTTACCTCCATATTCCTATGGGTGGATGTTGTAGGTTGACCTTGGCTGAACACCAGGCACCCACCAAATCCTTTCTATCATTCCCCTCTGCAGCTGGACAGGGGAGAGAAGATATAACAAAGGGTTCATGGGTTGAGACAAGGAGAGATCACTCACCAAATAGCATCACAGGTAAAACAGACTAGAATTAGAGATATTAATTGAATTTATTAGTAATAAAATAAGAGCAGGATAATGAGAAATAAAATAAGACCTTTAAAAATGCCTTTCCTCACCCATCTCTCCTTCCCAGCTCTACCTGCTCCCTGCCAATAGCACAGGGAGATAGGGAATGGGGGCTACGGTCCGTTAATCATCTGTGGCTTCTCCCATTCCTCAGGAAGAGGAATCCTTTCCCTGCTCCATCATGGGGTCCTTCCAGAAGGAAATCGTTCTCCATGAACTTCTCCAACATGAGTCCCTCCCATGGGAAATAGTTTCCTACTCCAGCATGGGTCATTCTTCCATGGCGTGCAGCTGGACAGGGGACAGGCTTCTCAGTGTAGTCCCACACACTGTGACAAGTCCTACCTGTTCCAGTGTGGGCTCCACAGGTCTGCAGGTCCCTGCCAGGAGCCTATTCCAGCATGGAACTCCCACAGCTTTACACCCTCCTTTAGGCATCCACCTGCTCCAGTGTGGGTCTCCTCCCCAGGCTGCAGGTGGATCTCTGCACCCCCCTGGCCCTCCCTGGGCTGCAGGGGCACAGCTGCCTCACCATGGGCTGCACCACGGGCTGCAGGGGAATCTCATCTCCAACACCTGGAGCATCTCCTGGCCCTCCTGCATTGACCTTGGTCTCTGCAGAGCTGTTCCCCTCACGTATTCTCCCTCAGTTGTTCTCTGGCTGCAGTTTCACCTGTGCAAGAACTCTTTTTTCTTCTTCCTAAATGTGTTATCATAGAGATGTTGTCACCATCTCTCATTGGTCCACCCAGCCTTAGCCAGCAGCACGTCCATCTTGGACTTGGCTGGTATTGGCTTTCTTGGACACGGAGGAAGCTTCTGGCACCTTCTCACAGAAGCCACCCCTGTGCTCCTCCTTCTACCAAAATCTGGCCACACAAACCAAACACACTGGAAATAGCTTTTCCTGGTACATATGAAAGAAATCCCTTTTGTGGATTACAAATCTACATTTTACTACACCTCCTAGCTTTGCTCTCAATTATATCCCCTTCTATCTGCATTTTGCTTCATTAAATGTTCTTTAGTGATTTGTTCTTACTCCTGCTTTTTATTACATGGATGAAGAGAAATGTCCAATATTACACTACTGGCAACTTGCTGAACTGTTCAATTACACATAAATGTCTGTAATTGTCCTGATTTTCATATGCAATGACACTTAACAATTCTGTTTCAAATGTGTCAGAGAGCAAAATTTAAAAAAATATTGACAAAACTGGAAAAAATTGCTTGAATGCTGTAGATTTGGACACTGTGGGAAAAAAAAAAGCTTCAGGATTATGTTTAACCTCAGTAGGAAAGCTTTCTATTTTCCTGGTTGTAATGCTCCCAATTTTGCCTGCCTGTAACCAATGAAGCAGAAAAATTCATGACTCAAGGGGAGTCTATCAGTAGTCCTGTGTACGCAGGGTACCGTGGCCAGTGGGGTCACCATGTAGAGTATGACAATCCCATAGACTTTTTTCATTACAAATATATCTCTATGACTTGAACATGTCAGCATATTTGTCCTTTTTCTTTTTTTTTTTTTTTAATTCAAATTTTCAGGAGAAACTTGTTCTGTTCGCATCAATGAGTGTCAAGACAGGCCCTGTTGGAATGGAGGAACCTGTGAAGAAGACATAAGTGGCTTCAAATGCAATTGCGCCTTTGGTAAGCACATATACTTTTTATATAATTGCCATATTGGCACAGTATGGGAGTCCCACATTTGTTACTCAAGTGCTATAAAGTCTTTTACAAAGCAAGCATTCTGCTTGCATTTTGAAAAGTGCAGAGCTGGTTATTTAGACTAATAAAAATATTTTTTTTCTCTAATTTGTCAGAAGAAATTCTTATAAATTATAGATTACTTAGATAAAAAAAGAACTTGTAGTATTGGAACATATTGGGAAAGAAATATGACAGAACTAAGATTTTAAATTATTTAGTGTATATTTGTATAGACACCTTACAGCAACATATTCTTTCAAAAAATGTAGAGTTTAGGCAGCAAAATGTTGAAATTTAGCAGACATAAACCCCTCAATCTTTCAAATTCTATTCCACTGGGCAAATTACTAATTCCCAAAAGAACTGAGCATCGCTCTAAAGTTTTTATGACCTCAATCTGGTTGCCTGATCTTCGTGGCATCTGAAATGTCCTGAAGTATCCAAAGTATTGTGTAAGGCTGGAAGATATGCTAGAGGATACAAGGGACATCCAAGATGCATCAGGCCAGGTGGCAAGCGAACTAAGAACAACGCAAAAAGACCAATCAAAATTAGGGAGAAATATCTATGATACCGAAGATTTTGCTTCGCTAATTATGTATACATTCTTTATTTTGTGATTTTATATTATATTTTGCATCGGCTAAGAAAACCTAGAAAAGGGTGGGTTAGAAATTCCTAACCTTAGAAATTGTTTTGACCAAAGGAGCTTGGGGTACCGATTTTGCAACTAGTATGTCCATTCATAAATACACATGATAAATTACTGATAAATTCTAAAATGGTTTTTGTTCTGACATGTGCATTTATCAGCTCAGTATAGTATCAGTTGTTACTATGGAAAATAAGGTCAAGAAAACTAATTTTATACTGTTCTGGGATAAGAGGTCCTTATAGTACTGTGGTGTTTTGAAGATAAACTGATGATGATCAGCAAAGCCTGGAAATGTCATAGCACTGAAATACAGGTCTCCAATGAACCCTCTCAACCTGAACAACTTATTTTAAGAGAACTTTAATGTATTTAATAACATAAGATCTTTAAATGCCTTAAGGTCAGTATCTTCTGAGTTGAGAACTGAAGACAATACTGAGTTGTATCTTCAAAGGTAAAGTGATGCTTTCAAGTTTGTTGCTTCACTGAGACAAACGTAAGCCTGTCAGGTGTTTCACCGAATAAAGGCTATAGCAAAACATTATCACAAATGTTATCTCCTTTGTTCTTCTGAGATAGATATTATCACTACTTTGCTATCATGTGTTTGACTCTTGTTGATGTTCACCAAAACTTTTATCTAGTGGATTTTACACAGAAGCATCCTGCACCTCTTTCTTTCCACAAATCTAAAAGGAGATGTCTTTCATACAGCAGAATGCATGCCAGTGACAGGAAACAAAATTGTTGTGGCATTGTATTAGCAATCGTCTGTGCCTCTTTCTTTAAAGAAAAGCCAGCCTCTTTGTAAAGGTTTCCTTACCCAATTAGTTTTTATTATAATTCCCAGTGTGTGTGTGTGTGTGTGTGTGTGTGTGTGTGTGACCTGGAACAATGAAGTTTATGTAAACGACATCTACACTAAAAATTATGTTTCATTCTAGTGACTCTAAAAAAAATGCTGTGTATAGCAGTGCATCATCATTATCAGTGAAATTATGAAAAAACCTTGAAATGAACCAGGGGTCATCTGTAGAAATGATCATCTATTTCTGAAAATAGTTAAGACTTGCTGTATCACAATTTGCAGCTACACTATTACTATAATAGCAAACTGAATTAGAGAAGGGAAAAATTGTGTAGTGATGTGAATACCTAACAATAAGCTAAAAAGAGGAGAATTTTGATCTAAATGTGATAAACATTCAATTTGCACCCTTGGCTAAATTGATTAATATCCCAGTTCATATTCTCTACGTGAAGGTGCAGATAAACAAATGTAACCATCTTGCAAATACATTGCTATGATTAAATAATGTCTGTAAATTGCCTGAAATCACAAGTATGTTACTGGCTATTTTCCCTGCTAGCTCAGTTCTAACAAGAGTATCACTTCAAAATATAACACGGCTGACTTCAGCTAATCTTTAAGAGAAAAATGGCAATTTATCCCTCCATACTTTCATTGACAGCCAGTGTTCTACTGGATTTCTGGGGGAAAAAAAAAAAAAAAATTGCTTATCAGAGGACCTGTAGTTGCTGGCTTTTTAGCAAGTAAGCAATAGTAAGTAAATAAAAAATAAAGATATTGAATAAATCACAGGTATTCAACAGCAATAGACAAGGGAACACAGAGAATTTGGCTATTCCCTAATGATCAAGTTCTTGTAAATGAAAAAACTTGTATCTGTAACTGTCTGACTAGATCAATAAAAATTTTATTCATTAGGTGGGTAGCTGTTTTCTTTGTACTTTTCTGCTTTGCCTCTGTTGTCTAAAATAGTATCTGCACCTTATTTTAGATGCATAATGATGTCTTCTAAAATTTGCTCTTTCAGCATCAAATATGCTTCAAACAATGAACATAAAGATCTCTCCTCTGTCTTCAGTGGAGGTTCTATTTCTAATTTTATTTAGATTATTATTTTATGAGCAATAATAACTCTATTTTACTAGATACATCTTAAGATAACTTTGTTGGACAAGAAATATGTCAACGTCTCTGCCGTGTCAGAAGTGAGCAGCACTGTTTTTTACCTTTGACTAAAAATTCAGGGGTAAACACAGTTAGGAGTTACATACGTTAAAATGGTAATCACGGTTAGGAGCTCTATACACTAAAATTCATTGAATATTTTTTTCTTCAAATTATGGCATAACAGTATTGTCATTTATTTGACTATAGGAGAGCATAAGTCCTCTTAAAGTACAATTTAGAAGGAAAGGATTCAATTCTTTTAAGTTTCTCTTTCAGAAACACTAATGCTAAGCTAAGGCAGATGTGGAAAGACTCCCAAAGAGCTTTGCATTAGCAGTGGGTGAAGACAGTTTAACTAGTGATCTTCACATGGCTTAATAACGAAGAGATGCTGTATAATAGTAAACATAGACTAAATCTATACGTTTTGAAAGAGAAGAAAAAGAGTGATTTTTATCTTTTATCTTTTAGAATTTTCATGCAAAGTGGATGTAAGACTAGAACTTTTTATTATCAAGTTATATATTTTTCCCAAACTCATCTGGTTACACAGGGTATGCAATGTTGCATCTGGAAAATTTATAACTGACCCAATGAGAACATGAACATGAAAAATGTAAGGCTGTATTCTACACAGTACTGTGTGCTGTAGGTATTTGGCTGCATCTGAAGAAAGCAAGCTGATTAGCCTGATTAATAAACAGGGTTCATTAACTCAACAAGGATGTTACTGCAATACTTAGGCTGCTTCTGATAATAAGTAGTATCTTTCAGATACTGTGTCTTTACAAAGTAGAGTGCTTAAAAAATGAAGAGCAACCAGCACATTGGCATTGCAAGGAGTTAGGAGAATTAAATTGTCAGAGAAGATTCATAATCTGATAAAACTGATTTTGATTGAGACTTGTGGTCCTTCAGGTTTATTTTATTTAAGGAGCTTAAAGTGGGAAAATCACATAGAATGTGCAAAGTGACCTGTGCTATATTACAGAAATCATCAATCTGACATATTTATGTCTGTATGTACTTTACCAAGAGAGTTTTTTTCTTCTACAGTTACCCAGATCTACCCCAAATGATTCTGCAGCCTACACAGTGCATTAAAATGACCCAAAAAATTGCTTTTTCAATTTAAGTTTTCAGACTTACATATAGAATTCATTCATCCTTGAGAAGCACAATTGTTTTTTCTTTTTTAAAAATCAGGACTTTATATATTTAAAGAATTTAAAATATAAACATTCAACTGTATGAGCTCATTTTATGGAAATATATCTTATGATTTATTAATTATTTTCAAGTAGTTCAATTTCTTAATATGCAGTCAATTTTAATACTCAAACTGTTATTTCCATATGACAAATCCCCTTTCAGCAGCTTTAAAAATAATCCATTGAAATTCTCTGCTATACAGCTGAGACCTTTCTTAGATATTATTCCAGTAGTCTATCCTGCTGTTGATAAGATATTGTCACTAAATAGGATGAAGTGAGGTCATTTAATCATATAGATCATTAATTCACATAAATATATCTCAGCATTGCTGGGAACCTGAAATAACTAGAGTCAAATTTTAAAAGTAGATAACTAGACAAAATCCTTTCCTTGTAAGCAATTTGGGTTGATGTTCGGTTTTCTTTTGGTTGGTTGGTTGGTTGGTTGGTTGGTTGGTTGGTTGGTTGGTTTTGCAGTTTTTTGGGGGTGGGTTGCTTGTTGTTTGGTTGGTTTGTTTGTTTTTTTTTTTCCCTTTTGGTTTTGTTTTTCTAATTTCTCTGTACTATATTATAATTTTATTAACACCACATAGGAAGCCCATGCATCAAAAGGTATGGGTCATTTAAAGAAATGGACTCTTCAGGACTCTACTTTTGTGGATTTTTGTGACAGAGCATGATCTTTATTTTTGCACCTCAAGATAAGAGGGAGTAATATACAGATAGACCAGATAGAATCAGACAATATCTCTAGATATTGCATGAAGTCATTACCTAAGTCCTTTTCTCTGGGTAAAAGACATAAGTGGCTTTCAGGTGAACACTGTAAACATCTTCTGAAACCGACAGGAAAGTAATTGTATAATAATATCGCTTGCGTGACTGGTTACTGCTATATACTGATGACCTTGTACGGGAGATTTTACAAGCATTATTTCCAAAATTTAGGTAGGTCAGGCCAAGTTTAATATATTTTAGTTTTTGCTTTGTTTCTCACTATCCTACTCTAGGTTTTATTGGCAATTAACTAAATTCATTTTCTCCCAGTTGAGTTTATTTTTCCCATAATTATCACCAGTAAGTGATCTCGCTGTCTTTATCTCAACCAATGAGACATTTCATCTAATTTTCTCTCCCTATCCTGCTGAGGGGAGGAGTAAGAAAGCTGCTAGCTGGATAGAATTCTGGAAGCCATCCAAGCTGAACCCACAATGTACTCACAAGCATCAGTGTTGTGAATCAGCAGATTTAAGAAAAAGTAAAAATAGGAACCTTTATTATTTTAGCCTCCTCTAGTCTGTCTTGTAAGAAAGGATGAAGTTTGTAGGAAGAAAGTTCTAAAATACTTAATTTCAGGTTATTCATTGATAAAAATAATATAAGAAAATTTTTATAAGATTCTTGAAATATAAGGAAAGCACTGTAACAATAAGTCCTATAAGCAGAGTGGAAATGCTCTAAATAAACTTCTACTCAGTACTGTGATAGAGCCAAGTGCTGCACCTATAGCAGCTATGTCTGGAAGATGGCACTGGAAAAGCAAGGTATTACAAGGATTTGAAAACTTTGCTCCAACACAGCAAGGCATCTTATGTTATTAAATAATACCATCTGATGTTTTCCATCAATTTTATTGGAAGGATCTCCAGCCTCTTTCCTTGGAGCAGAGAAAACTTTCAGTCAGTATCAAAAATACTGAGGAAAATGATAAGTCATCACTTGCTGTCCCCATGTGATCTTTATCATTAGAAAGATAAGGACTGGTCAGTATTGATTAATTTGTATTCTGAATTCAGTGTAAGAAAAGTGCAACCTAATTCCATCTTCAGCAATGGAAGCAACAACCGAGGAAATTTAAGTGATGATATATATGCAGCTACCGTTTAATACTTGGTTTAATGTGTGATGTTGGAACTAACATGGTGCTGGCTCAACATAGAGTGAATGTAATTCTCTACACAGTCTATCAAAAAATTAAAGGGCAGATAACTGATGAGAAAAGTCCTAAAGGACCTATGCTGTGCTGCAACCTTTGTTAAGATTAATGTGCCCAGGAAACTTTTTACCTACCAGTGAACCAGCATGTTTATCAGGGAAAAAAAGTATCCATGAAGACTCTTAGATCAGCTCTTGTTCCAAGAAATAATGTACATTTTCAAACCCATGGATTCATTCCTTGTACATTTTATTGCCTTGTAGTTTCTTTGTACATTCTTCTTTTTTTACGTGTCTCAATCTTCATATCGTTTTTATCCATCCCTGGTGGTATTTTTCATTTTGGCTATTTATATTGCTCATTGAAACACTATTAATTCTTTGGATTTTCTTTTAAATTTGTTTTATATTGCTTCCTTCAGGTTGTATTCTGCAGACATACCACTTGTTACCCTTTCCATTCTGCTGCCTTTTGTATTTCACCCTTTTTTCTTTATGAAAACTGATATTTAGGAACTTTTATTTGTTGTAGGCATGCTCATAAAGATTAATTAAACATTTATTTCTTGCAGACAAGCCAGTTAACAAGAATTTTTCTTTTTTGTCACTGAGTACTTGTGTTCATTTTCTGGTTAACCTGTTAGTTGTTTATTTTACTTGTTTTTATTTAAAACTTTTTTGTTTTTAAATTACTTTTATAGATGACTTCTGCGAGTTGAACTTTTCAGTTCACTTGTTTTATTCATGTAAGATAAATATTTTAAGTATTTTAGATTTGGTGAGACTGTTTTTACAGGTTTACTTCTTCCTTTAGTTCACTTGAGGCAAAATATTGTGTAGAGTGTCATCATAGCTTTTTATGGAGGGAATGAATCACTCTTCTACTCACCTTTTCTTTTAGTCCTTCAGCCAGATGAGAGTGGGAGTAAACTGAAAATTTTCATTTTTATATGTTTCAGTACACATGAATATGCCATTAGTCTTTTCTTCACATCTGAAAAGTTCTTAACAGAACACCTTATTCTGAAAATAATTAAAATTGTGAATGATTTCAGGAAGAATAATTTATTAAAATAACGTAAAAGAATAAGCATCAACTGAATAAAATTGCAGCAACAAAAGATTTCTACCCCAGCTGTTTCCATGACAACCTCCCTTCTTAGGTTTCAAAAAACATTTCTGAATTATTCCTGTGCTACTCATCATTTTTGTTGTATGTTATTTCAATTGATGTATTTTTTCATTTTATTCATATAGAATATTGGATGAGATGAATAGAAAATATTGTTCTATTTGTATTATAATAGTGTCATGATGCCTGACTTATATTGGAAGCACTTATATAACATGTTTTCTTCATGTTGTTTTAATTTTCTGTGTTAATATGATCCAGAGAGTTCAATAGGTTTTGTTTGTTTGTTTTGTTTTGTTTGTTTGTTTGTTTTACGGGCAATCCTCATTGTTGCAAAAAACCTAGAAAATAGTTGGATGTATTACAGTTTAATTTCCCTATTTTTCAGTCATATAGACAACATTAATACAGATGAGATGAACATTTTGCTAGAGGTGCCAGTGTTTTGTATCAGTTTAAACTGGGAGAGCTTGTATTCAGAAAACAAAGTTTTAGCCAGCAGAAGACAGGTGAGATGAGATGAAATGAATATCAACTGATGTGATTTACTCTGTGACTAAAGACACTGCAGTAAAAGTGGACGGAGGTCTCCTTAGCATTATTCTGATGCCATTCTTTCATCTCTATAATTCATTTTTTAGTTTTTTTTAATTAACATAATTTTCTTCCATAATTATTCTTTGCATTATACCTTTAAGATTATTAAAACAGTTCATCTATTTTAATAAAGCAAAATGTTATGCTTTAATCCACTGTCTGGATCTGAAAAGGACAAGTGCAAAATACGTATGTATTATAACTAAATGTGAATAATCAGAAAAATGACATGAAGGATGATACGTGTAGCAGGATGATAAGGGCAGAATTGCAGCCTGTACAAACACTGAAAATTAGCTGTAATAAGGCACAATTAAAAAGTTCAGTAAAAACCTCACAAAAGCTACCACATAATTTTATTATGTTCAACATAATTGGCAGTCCTTTAAGACAATAACTCAGGACTGAAATAGTGAAGCTACTGCCCAAATTGTTGAAGCACAGTGACACAAACTATCTTCACCCTATCTGCATATGTTATGACTTCAGCAATTGAAAAAAAAAAAAAATTAATTAATTAATAGCGTGGTTTCACTCCAGCCACCTTATAGTCTAGGCTGCCCACACTGTTAATCTGTTGTTGCATCCAACCTCCATAGGAAGTCCTCAAATCAGGTACTCAGTCCAAGAACCAGAAAGTCCTGAGACCAGATTAACAGTTCAGTTTAAAAACAAGAAAACAATGCTGAGGTAATTAGCAATTACATAAAGGTCATTAATAATGAATTTTGCATAACTGTTTCTTAAGAAAGGTACACCTGCACAACTCAGTGGAGTTTACTACAGCATTATGTATCAAATGTAGGGGCAGCTTTACCCATGATCCTAGTTATGATCAAATTTAATGATGACATGGTTGAGTTGGGATCCTTTTCCAAGGTTAATTGATTCTTCAACAAAATATTTTCATTTTCTCTAATTCTAGAATGTTATATAGACTATTCTTCTGTATGTCTTTTCTTAAAAATAACCTGTACACTTGAGACAACCCCTTCATCTATGCACCCTCTGCCTGGGTATGCTTTTTCTTTGGTGCAGATATTTTTATAAACCTAGTATCTGCACAGAATCATAGATTGTAAGAGATCTTAAAGGTCATCTAGTTCCAACACTCCTGCAGAGACACTTTCCACTGGACCCAACTTGACCTTGAACATTTCCAGGGATGAGGTATTCACAACATCTACAGAAAACCTGTTCCAGAGCCTCACCACCCTTACAGTAAAGAATTGATTCCTAATATCTAAACCAAATCTGCCCTCTTTCAGTTTGAAACCATTGCCCCTTGTCTTTGTCACTATCTACCAAAGAAAACATCCCTCTCCCTTGCTTTCATAAACCCCCCTTTAGGTACCAGAATCCATCCCCACCTTGTCCTCTCACTACATACCCTCATACCCCAAAGTCCTTTTTTATCCTTTCTGTCCTGTTCTTGCAAACCCTGCCAAAACTCTTGCCAAACCTCTGCCCAGCTTGTATATGTGCTTGAGATTGCCCTGTCCCAGGTGTGGAATCTTGCATTTTATATTTTTTAACTGATTCTAAAACCTGTCAAGGTCCCTCTGGATTTCATCCCTACCCTGCAGCGTCTCAACTGCATCACACAGATTGGTGTAGTCAGCAAAGTAGCCCGAGGGTGCACTCAATTCCATTGTTCTAGTGCCATCAAAGATGTTAAAGAGTGCTGTCCAAATAACGACCCCTGAGAAATGCCATTTGTCACTGATCTCAACTTGGATATTGAGCCATTGACTGCATCTTACTGACATTACATACGTTCAATATAAACTTTCTTGGTTACATGTGTAGTTTCAGTTTCATCTTTGCAGATTTCTTGTGATACCTAGAAATTCAATTTACATATCAAAGATAAAACCACATTTGGATAAACAAAACCTCATTTTAATATATACATATAATATATCTGTAGCTGCTTGTTATTAATATACATTAATGACTGTTCATGTAAGTTATCAAAATTGTTTATGGAAATTTATTTGATTTAACAAACAATATCATAGGTTGATGGAAAAGCTCTGTATGTACTTTCTCAGGGAAACATTTAAATAGAATGTTAAAAGATTTTTATCCTTTCTACAGGTGATGAATTTTTCTCATCAAGAAAATTTATGAAATGTTTCTTTAACTAAATTCCACATAAACTTACTTATTTACTCTGCACATAATTTTCTTTTGTCTTCCTTATTTTTTTTTTTTAATGAATGAGAAATATATGATTATTTACCTGAATGTGGTTGTTAAACCATTTTGTACCTTATGGGAATATGTCATCACTGTATCATTTCTATGCCTTCTTTTAGTACCATTTATTATACTCCTATATGTTAGTGCAGCCTTGCCTCATGTGTTTTATTTCTTTACTGTTTATGAATTGAAATTGGTAAAAGGACTGGAAAAAGATACTTATCCTAGTAGATAAAAGATATCCTTGCAGATCAGCTTCGAATGACGAATTTATCACTGATGGGCACTGTCATACAATGAAATTATAATCCAGTGTGGCTAACAGTGCAGAAGACCTGTCTGAAATTCTAGTCTGCCTTCATAACTAGGTGTGGTCTATTTTGCATAAACTGTGGTTAGACAGAAAATTGGATATCTGGTTACTCTTTTTATCCACTAGGCAGGAATCCAGCCCATAACCAATCTGCAAGTACTCCCTGAGAGGATTCAGCAGCTTTCTTCCCTAAGCTTGTAACTCAGACTGTGCCAACTGTGTCAGCTGGATTTTCAGAGAATAAAAAGCATGCTTTGACAGCTGGATGGGGAGTCTGTACATCAACCAGGAGAGAAATAGAGCATAGTACAGATAGAACACGATTCCAAGAGAATTATTCAGCTTTGCTAACTGGGATTTAGTTAAACTTTAGTTGAACTTCTTGGTCAAATTCAAATTTCTTTTTTTCAAGCAAGTTCATTTAAATCTTCTTCAGGAAATGAACTTCCCTGTCATCCAAAACATACATTTTTTATTTATTTATTTATTTTAATTTCTATTGGGTTTGGGTGGTATTGAGTTTATGTTCCTCACAGTACCTCATATAAAGCAGTGTTTTGGATTTGTGGCAAAATGAGTGTTGATATCTCTTGCTAAGTGGTGTTTGCACAGCAAGGCCTTTTCTGTTTCTCACATTGCCCTGTTGGCAAGTAGGCTGGGGATGCACAAGGAGTTGGGAGAGGTCATAGCTGGACTGCTGAGCTCAATTAACCACAGGGACATCCCATACCATATGACATCATTCTCAGCATAGGAAACCGAGGGGAGAAGGATATGAAGGATGGTTGTCTTCCCAAGTCACTGTTGAGCATGATAGAGCTCTGCTTTCCTAGAGATGGCTGAGCAACTGACTGCTGGTGTGAAGCAGTGAATAAACTCCTTGTTTTTCTTTGCTTGCATGTGCAGCTTTGCTTTCCCCATTTAACTGCCTTTTTCTAAACCCATGAGTTTTGCTTACTTTTGTTCTTCCAGTTCTCTCCCTAACCTCACTGTGGGGTACTGAGTGAGCAGCTAGCTGTGTTGGGCTCAGCTGTCTACCAGCATTAACTAATCACATTACTGTATATTTTTCTCCTTGTTTTTGTTCTATAAAAAGAGATGCAATTTTGTTATAAAGATTAATAAAGGCATTAATATATCAATATTTTAGTGAAAAAGATTTGTTGCATATTCTGATGCTATTTGAGATAAATTTAGTTCTGCAGTTGCAGAGCTGCAGTAGCATTCCAGTAACACTTATAGTTGCAATAGCACAACAAATAGTTAATCTTGTCAGCTGTTTTCTTTCTTCATGTATATATAGGAAATTATCAGTGAGTAATCCTCTTGTCCACCCACCTACACATTTCTAATAACCTTCCTTTTTTTTTTTTTTTAACTTCAAATATACAGTCCTTCAAAGCAATTTATCTTTTCAAGCTGTATATCAACAACTTCTCCGATGTCAAGGTACATGCAATAGAATGGCATGTTTGGGTGATTCTATACCACATGAGCTGTATGGAATGACAACTGCCTTCATCCTCTATGACTTGTTACCTTTGTTGAATTGCATTTTTCTGTCATATTACACTGCAAACTCATATCTTATGTTCCACTCATGGCCACCCACATACTCTACTACAAGAGAGAGTGCATTTCTCTCTTGAAGTTTCTCTATGAGATTGAATACTCATTTCATTCCTGTGGACTTTTGCTGTAATAAAAGAATTCTAAGTCTTCTTCAAAGTGCAAAGAGGATTACCTTATCCACTGCTGTGGTAAATGTACATAGCCATAGCTATGAGCTGAACACTGGGAGTTTAACATCACTAGCTACACTTACCTTTTCTTGAACCTTTTTTCTCCACTTATTCTAATGTAACTGAGTAAACTGAATGTAGCATCTTAAAGTTATTGTTTTAACATTTAATGCAGCACTGAAATAATGCAATCCTAGAATGGTTTGGGTCGGAAGGGGTCTTAAAGATCTTCTAGTTCCAAACCCCACTGCCTTGGACAGGGATGCTTCTCATTAGACCAGCTTGCTCAACTCCCCATCAAGTCTAGAAGTGAACACTCCCAGGGATGGGACATCCACAGCCTCTCTGAATAACCTGTTCTAGTTCTTCACCACTCTTGCAGTGGAGAATTTCTCCCCAATATCTAATCTAAATCTGCCCCTTTCAGTCTAGAACCATTGCCCCTTGTCCTGGCACTATTTGCCTATATAAAACGTCCTTCTCCCTCCCCTTAATAAACCCCAGTAAGGTAGGAAGGCCACAACAATATGTCCCCAGGGCCCTCTCTTCTCCAGTCTGAGCAACCCCAACTGTCTCAGCCTGTCTTCATAGGAGAGGTGCTCTGGTCTTTTTGGTGGCTCTTCTCTGGGCTCGTTCTAGCAAGTCTTTCTTGTCTTGAGCACCCCAAACTTGGATGCAATAATGCAGGTGGGAGACTCAAGAGGGAAGGGTAGAGGGGGAGAATACTCTTCCTTGGCCTACTGTCCATTCTCATTTTGAATCAGCTTTTGGGGTTTGTTACGGGTTTTGGGGGCTTTTATTATGGTTGGCCTCCTGGACTATGAATGCACACTGTGGCTCATGTACAGATTTTCACCCACAAGGATCCACAGGAAAACTAGATCAGCTATATGATGTAAGTGTGTGCTATAAACAAAAATGGTTGGTAACACAAACCACATTCTAAACTGTTACTTATCCAAATTTTCTTTTTCCCCCTCATATTTCTGCGTTAGTAGTCCTTTTTTCTTTCTTTCTTTTTTTTTTTTTTTTAATTTTTTTTAAGAACATATGTAGAAAAGGTGTATTTTAGAAATAATTTTCACTTTCCACTTTTTTTGCTTAGGAGAGATAGCATAAGTTATCACTAAGAGCTGAAAGTGGTAATTGCATATTTAGTTATTGTCATTTCCTTACCATAGATTCAGCTTTTCTACATTTAAGGTAACATGTTAAATTTTAGCTACCTTAAGACAAAAATCTATTGTGAATTCTCCACTGTGATAGAAAAGGAGAGCTACTGACAAACCTTGTCAGTCATTAGTAGCAACAGAACACAATTTTACCATCCATGGAGCAGACAGAAAAAGAACTTTTAGACCTGTGCCCTTTGTTTGAATTTGAAATTATTCACTGAATTTAATGAGAATTTGCATGTAAAAAGTTTTATTACATAAACTCAAAAAGCTTTTTTTCTAAAGGTATCAGGATAAATGTAATAAATTGTTTAAATGCTTAAAGTATCACTTAGTGTCCATTTTCTAATTTTAATTATCTGACAAATTTATAACAAGGACAGAACTTTTTAAGAAGTTAAAAAGAATGGATTTTCGCATATATTTTAACACGTGAAATATTATCTGACTTTAGAAGGAGAAATTAATAGTCAAGACTTTGAAGAAATAATGAGACAATATTTCATTAAAAGTTTTATTATAATTTAGAGAAAAAATAGAAAGATCATACATTTTAGGAAGATTTATACCTATTATAAAAGATAGGCTATAATGACTTGTATTGAGTTGGATACACCAGTTATCTTGTTACCTTATTTAAAAGCAGATGGTTTTGAGAACATCTCAAGGAATATCAGCAAAAAGTGCCAATGTCTATAATGTCACTGTCATTTATGAAAGTGTATCGATCAGATAATTGCACTTGCTAGCTGTGCGTGTGATGAATTAAATAATTATTTATTCTTCTTAATGAAATCCAGAGAAATAATTAATTACACTAAATGTCTTCTAATTATTCATTTCCTACAAAAGAATTAATGTATTTCAGATCACCAAAATTACAGTCATTACCAAGCAAACTTGATTGCTCAGTGAAATGCATGTAAGATTTCCCCAGAAGAACTACCTTAAAAGTAGAGGAATGAATAACTGAGTTAATTAGATTTCTTGAGGATGTGTCTACTGTCAAGTTGAAGCTGATGTTTCGAATTTTATTCTTGATATCTCCAATGTTATGAGGTTAAGGAGATTTTCAAATTAATATCACAAATGTCAGAAAGGTCCTACCAGCTTTTCACTTCTATACTCTGAGACACTCAAAACCTATTTAAAAGTCTGCTTTTCTAAAGCATTGTGCAAAAAAGAACAGTCCATAGGAAATAATGCAGATTATAATTACTCTGCAATATGTGCTTACTTCTTCCTGTTCTGCTCCCCTCTTCCC
>VYXF01007125.1:312646-421198 GCA_013397295.1 Polioptila caerulea
CCCTTTTTCACCCCCCCCCCCCCCCCCAAAAAAAAAAAAAAAAAAAAAAAAACAACAAACAACCCAACAAAACAACAATCCTTACAAGGAAATTTCTTGCTGGCAGAAGACCAAGCAACACAGTCATGCTCCCAAGTCCTGGCATTTTTTTGTATTGCAGGTAACTGTTTTTATTGAAATACTTATTTTGGAAAAATAAAGTAAGTGTTCAATAATTAGGTGTAGCTACCAAGTGGCATCTTACTAGAAAGGCCTCAGAAAGACAAGTTGAAATCTTGACTCTGGTGAAACATTATGGAGTTTACTGGTTAATTACAGTGGATCATGCATTTTTCAAAGTGAGTATAGCTTTGAAAAAGAGAATACTTTATGAACTGCTAGCTTTAAAATCACTGCAAAAATATCAGAGTGTTCAAATGTTGTCTTGACTGTCAAACTGGGTTCAGAATTTTCCTGAGAAGAAAAAGAATGTTCTAAAAGTAAAATTTGTTTTGGAAGAAAAATGTCTTATAGCCAAAACTAAAACAAACAAACAAACAACAACAGCAACAAAAATGGTGTTGCCGTGGTGCTTAATTTTATTTCTTTAATAACCTACTATCTCTGATTGTCAATGCTAAATTACAGTCTTGATGTTTTGTGAGATACGTGTTGCATCTTCTGAGTCTCACAGCTACATCTTGGAATCTGAAGTCAAACTTTCTCAACAAGTTAGGCTGTTTTGCTAAAACGATTGATTGTTAAAATTGAAATGCTAGCCTTGACAAAATGATAGAAGCAAATGGGAACTGTGTATTGTCAAAATGTGAGTGAGAAATTGGCTGGACAAACAGTGCAGAACAAGTGAGAGGTCTGGAAAAGCGACAAGAAAGTGAATAATATGTGTAAAGCCTGGGGTATGGATCTGACTAAAGTAGTGTTAAGCTGCCTCAAGAAACAGAAGAGAGCTGAGATGGAGAATGGATAGAACTGTACAGCCATCAACAGATAGAGATGGCCAGGCTAAAACATGCTAACATTGAAAAAACACATTCATCTGGGAAAAGTACTAGGCCTAGGAAGCTAATACAATAACTTTCCTCAAGAGGAGGAAAGAACATGAGAGGAAAGTAGTGATAAAAATAGACTGAAAAATACTTTTATTAAAAATGCAAGACTGTGAGCCTGACAATGCTGTATTAGGGCTTCTTTGTAGTAAGAGGAAGGTGGCATGCTCAGTGGGTGAATACGCAGACTACATGCAGGGCAAAATTTCCATGTATTAACAGGAAAGATAACTGACCTTATAATATTTGAAATCAATTAAATCTTGCAGACAGACAGAACTCTTCCTATTTCTGTAGTCTTGTTGCCCTAGAATACCCATTCTGGTTCCCACTGAATGATCTGTCTCCTCATGCATTTTTACTGGTAGATGTTCTTTTTGTCTAAATGGTAGACAGGAGAGTGTGACAAGAAAAGTTTTATTGTTTTTCAAGTGATTTTTCCTCATATATATATATCAATATATATCAACAACATGTAGTATTTTAAAAAATATAACTTATAAATTAAACACATATTACAGTAAGATATAATAGAGGTGGATGTTCTATGAAATAAGAAAATACCTGAAAATATAAACGCAATGAAGAAACCCATGAAATTCCTCCAAATATTTCTGGTTTTATTTGTATATTTTGATATCTATTCTTATTAAGAAGAGTTGAAAATTAATTTATTTTGCATCTGCTTTATGATGTCCTGCATGTTAACAGATGCACCAAGCTGTTAACTAGCCATGCTAAAAAAGCTAAAATAACTTAGTATTGCTCCAGTATTTCCTTACAATTGGGTGATACATACATTTACACATTTTTTAAAGGGACAGTTTATGTATTCTTAATGCCAAGAATATTAATAAAAATTGATTTTATACTATTAGTGAATTTTGTTCTTATAGCTGAATTTTAATGATTACTTAATCACAGAGTATAATTGCCACCATGTATAGTAGTCATGAATTATATTAATATTCACAGAATTCAACTGCTATTTGAAAATATGGAACGTAACTTTAAAAGTTGGTTGCCTGGCACACAGGGACTGTAGGATCAAGAGTCTGACCCTTATATATTAAGTTATTTCTATTTGAACATTTTGAATTTTATTTCAACACAATTAAAGATCTGAGGACATATGCATCAGAACAAAGAGAATAATTCCCAGAGAATATGCTGGCCTGGACATGGAGTGATACAGGAATGGTCTAAAATAAAGTTATGTTCTAAAATACTATGCAAAACATGGTATGATGTTTCTTTATTAACTACTTTTTAACTAAGTGGATCATCTTCACTGTCTTTTTTTTTTTTTTAAGTTTATAGTAACTTTTACCATTTGATTAACACCAAATTGTGATCATAGTGTTCAGCAATATTTGGAAAGTAATTTTAAAGCCTTAATTTCTGCCTCAAAAATTGAGGGTTCATATGATAAGGCAAGAAACTTCTCTGGAACCCCAATAAAATTCTCAGAAGTATGACGAAAATTGAGGTACAGAAAAAAGCTAAATTATTTCCCCATCCACTTCAGTGAAAGTGAAGAACTGTAATTTAGAGTTTAAAAAAAGTCATATGATATTTATGATTATATGGTGTTTTAAAAGAATCCTTGAGGCCAACACCAACACTTTAATTATATTTGTTGTCCATGCAGACTGAGAACCACAGCCTTTCACCCTGCTGGAAGCACCCCTGCTGTTTGTATACAGGCTGACTACTGAGTGGTGTGGATTTACATTCTTATGTGGTAAATTTGTTGGCAAAAAACAACACAGATTTAACAAAGGTAAATTGGGTTTAACCAACCTGATTTATTTCAATGATGAAACAGTTTGTTCACTGGATTATAACAGAGCTGTGAATTTACTTCTTTGACTTTAGTAAATAATTTTGGCACAGCCTTCCACAACATCCCTTCTGACAATTTGGTTAAGAAATGGACTGCACAGAGGGAGCGCAATTGGAGCAAAATGGCCTTTAGTGTTGAGCACAATGAGGGTGGATAAAGTTGAACCGGTACCCACTCACAACTGGGTTTGTTTAGGGCTCAATACTATTCAATATCTTTCTAGACTGTATGGATGACAGGAGTGAATGCATCATCACCAAGTTTGTGCATGACATCAAATTGGGTGAAGTGACTTAGTCAAAAGGGAGGTCATCCATACAGAGAGATTTTGACAGGCGTGAAAAGGGGTCAGCAAGAATCACAAAAGGTCAGTAGGGTTGAATACAAAGTCCAGCAACTGGAACAATCCCAAAGAGCAGCAAGAGCTGGGGTCTTTACCCCTACAAACAGGTGGGAATATATCTCTGCTGAGAAGGCACTGGGACCAGAATGCATAGCAGGCTGAACTTGAGCCTGTGGGACATACTTCAGCATATACTTCGTATGCTCTCATACTTCAGAAATGGACATCCTGAGCCAGAAATCATGTCCTGGACTGCAACATCTAGCAGATGGTGAGCAGATCAAGGGAGGTGGTTACTCAGGTCTCCTTAATAACTAAAACATTTATTTATTAAAAACAACATTCCAAATATTATACCTAGCCAAGCAGTGCAGAAAAAAAATAAATCTGAAGACATGGTATAATTTCTTAGAGAATTAAGAAATACAGTCTACCCTCTAAGACTGTATTTGAAAAATCAATTTCATTAAAGTTCACTAATTTTTTAGTAGTGAGCATGTTAAAGACAGTACAAATGTTATACAATCATTCGATAATACAGATAAAAGATGGAGGAGTACTAGGCATAAAGCATAAATATCATCAATGTGAATTAATCATTTGGTGCATTCTACATCAAGCTATTTCCTAGTGAGGATCTGATAACCGGACAGTTCATTATATATAATGTATGTAAGTACATAATTTTCACAGAAATGTGAATGAAGAAATGTATCCAATAAACAGGCTAATGTAGTAACAATATTTCCTGTGGCATTAGCCAGGAAATACATCCTATGTGGAAAGAAATAGTTGAGTTGTACATTTTCTCTTTTTTAATAATAATATTTCTCCCCCTTCCCTGTGTGTCAATCTTCCTTTTCCGAAGTGCTAATAAAGGAAGAAGCCAACATAACTCCTCAATTGAAAAGGCAAAACAAAGTAGGCGCAATAGTTATGCTTATGTTGATATTATTTTTTTCTTTTCAAAATAAACGATGGAAAAGAGAAGGGAGTGCTACAACTGACCTGGAAAAAAACAGGTACAGTAAGTACTTGTTCCACGTACGAGATCAGCTCTTATAATAGTTTACCAGACAGGTCACATCTATTATCATTATTTATACTGCAGTCTTTACCCTAGGGCTCAGCAAAAAGACATTGTGCACTTTCCAGGAATCCTCTGTGCAAGTATGTTCTGGTACAGTCAGGCCAGTAACTGCTCCTAGTTGTCTCTGCATAGTGTCTCTCATACCAACATCTCAGCTTGTGCCATTGCCTAGACCATGAGCAGGGACTTTACAGCCCTCATGGAAAATATGAAATCAGTTGAAGCACAAATCAAACCAAATTACCCTCCTATTCATAGATGTGAAAAACAAAACATTTAGAACACAGGATTTTTTGAAATCAGGCTGGGGGAGAGAAGTTTGTGTGTCTGTATTTGGGTGGGTTTTTTTTTTTGCATTGAATCTTGCACTTCTTTTCATAGACTCTAGTCTTGGGAGTTGCAACAAAAGAAAAGTAGAAAAAGGTGTATCCAAACTTGTACACTATCATCAAAAAAAGTTCAGGGTGTTATCATAATAATAAATGGATTTCTTAATCTTGCCAAGACAAATTCAAGTTTTGTGCATTAACCTGTGAATGATTGAACTCTTGCTCCTAATTTCATTGGTAATTAACTATGCCAAGGCAATTCAGAGGTAAATCAGAATATGTGAACTTCTTCCTGAAAATGTCTTTCTCAGGCAACATGACTGTAAAATAATTTTTGTTTTGAGCTGGAGAAAGATACTTTGATCTTTCAAGTACTATGGTGAAAAAAACTCCAAAAGGCTATCAAGTAGTTGACTGTGTGCTAACATGAGTCTAGTAAATGTGTGAGGTATGAACAGCTTCTGGCTTTTTGCATTATATAAAACAGGGCAGGACTTTTTAACATTAAGAGTTAAAAGTTTTCAGTCTTCCTTAATCGATTAAGGCAATCATGGGCAAGCATGTGTTTAAGCCATGGTGAAAACCACAAGTATCAAGCTCCATGGCATCCTTTTTGTCTTACAGTGTACTAGAAACAAAATTGTTTGTATTCCAGATTGTCTCAAGAAGAAACAGGTGTTTTAGCTGCTGCTGGAATTCCTTGAAATGGTAATGATAATAGTACAGACATCTTCAGTAAGATGAGGCTTTCACCCTGGAGGAATATCCCAAAGAACCCAGACCTTGTAGATAAGAACATAAGCTGGAAGCAGGTGGAGAGTCTCTAATAACAATTTTGTCAGTACCCAATATGAGTTCCTTAGCTAAAGATGGTATTAATTTAATTCATCTTGAGCTACCTTCTTCTGAAATAGTCATGGATAAATTACATTGCTGTGTAGTACGCAAGGACAAAGAGATATTTTTAAAGAATGATTCATTTAGTAATTTTTAGAAGTCTATTTTGTATTAAATCAATCCCATTTGAAAACTTCATGAACAGGTTTTTCTCAGAAAATGTAGATGTCTGGAAGCAAATAATTTTATCTGCTTCTATCTATCTGAACTTTCTCCTAAGGCTTCCTATGTGTTTGTGTGGCTGTGCTAGATATGAAATTATAATTCAACTTGGACTGCCTTGGGTTTCCATTGCACTGGAACAGGACTGCAAAGATAAGAGAGTGTGCAATTTAGCCAGTTAATTCAGATATTGAGAATGGATCAATCTCTGAGCCACTCAAAGAATTTCAAAGAATATCCTTTGAGCTATAAGGACCCTTCCTGCATGAATAAAACCATAAATCTAACATCTCTGAATAGTAAAGAGGAACAAGAAGTTATACACATGCCTTTAGGTATGAATTTCAACTGTAAAGGAAATTTTGAATTGAAAAGGTTTTTTCATGATGAGAACACATAAAGCAGCTTAAAACTTCTGCTATACCAGTGGCAGTTATTACCAGTACATGCTAATCTTTTGGATCATTTTGAGAAGAAATTGAAGAATGAAAGCCTCCTGACAGTATCGTGTAAATAACATAATTAGTTTTACAGTGTGGTGTTCATCACTGCCATATGATGGAATTCATGTAACATTTGAAATATCTGGCCTTTCTCAAATGATTACGAAGTCTTCTTCTATCTTCCTGTTAGAAAACACACTTTTTCTCATGAAACAGGGACTTCCCAAGTCTTATCTGTTTGAAATCAATTTTATATGAAGGAAAGTTACCAGAGGTGTAATAAAAGCATTGCCAAAATTGGATTATTCTTTTTGGAAATAGTTAATTATTCCTTCTGTAACTAGTGATCTGGTACATCTTTATAAAATTGAGAAAAAGTAGACGCTTTTTTCCCCTGTATTTTCTGTTCGTACCGATAATTAAGGTTCTGGGAAGCCCTTAAGAAGTAATCTATTTCAGAATAGCTTTTGACTTGAAAGTTAAATCAAGTTGCTGAGGGGCTTGTCCAGTAAAGAGCTGAAAACCTCCAGTTTTGACAGAGATGTCACAGCCTCTCTGAGAGACCTGTTCCAGTAAATCAGGGATCCACATCTGACTTCCTCAGCAGGTTCCTGGATGACTACAAGTTGGGGAAAAGTGCTGATATGTCGAAGGGAAGTGTTGCAATTCAGGGGAGCTAATAAAGATGTAGAAATGAGCCAACAGAGCCTCTGGAAGTTCAAAAAAGACAAACGGGAAGTTCAGCCACTGATAAAGAACATTTTGCATCAGTGTTGAGACTGATGTGCTGGGAAGAGGGCTGCAGAAAAGGTCCTCGGTGTGTGTCTTGAACCAATTAGCATGAGCCAGGACTGCACTCTTGTGGGGATAAAGGCTAAACGCACAGAAGGTTGCTGTGGTAGTTTGACCCCAGCTCGCAGGTAAATTCCCCAACATGTGCACACTGACTGCTCTGCAAGGGGCTGGGGGAGAGAATTAGAAGGGAAAAAGTGAGAAATCCTTTGTGCAAGCAAAGCAAAATAAGAAATGAGTTTACCACATCCTATCACAGGCAAACACCACAAATGCCCTGACCCCACTTCTACCTTCTTTTTTTCTGATTTTTTTTACTGCTGAGCACAGTGTCATGTGGTATGAAATATCTCTTTGCTCTATTGGGGTCAGCTGTGCTGGCCATGTCCTCTCCCAACTTTTTGTGCACCTCCAGCCTCCTCTCTGAAGAGTCACACTGGGAAGAAGAAAAGGTCTTGACACTGTCAAAGTTCTGCTCAGCAGTGCTGGTAAGCTAACACTGCCTTAGTGAGAAAATCAAAACAGCACCATAGGAGATGTTATGAATGGAATCACACCCATGGCAGGCAGAGCCAGCACAGCTGTGTTAGTGAGATCATTGCCAGCTGGCTGAGGGGAGCTCTTACTGCACAACAGAGGTCACAGCTGAAGTAATACGCCTCCTTCTGGGTCCCAGGGGAAGAAATATGTTCATAAAGGAAAGCAAATCCATCCAAAGATCACTAAGGCAATTAGACAAATGAAATACATAATCTGAGAGGTGACAAGAAGAGGCTTTGTTTGTTCAGCTCAGGGAAGAGAAGTCGAGCGGGTGAGGCTTTAATTCCAGTCTAATAGAGAAGGTGGAGCAGATTTTTCCCTTACATGTACAACAAAAGGGTAGGGCCTGTTAGCCAAAAACTGTAGCAGAGCTTCCAGAGAGGTTGCAGAATTGTCATCCTTGGTGTTTCTCAAATACAACTTGACACAGTTCTAAGCACCTTTAGCTGCCTTTGAAGGTAAACCTGCTTTAAGCGGGAGGCTTAAATTAGATGACCCCTCTCCTTCTAACCTAAATTGCTTCACAATCTACCTGGCTGGCTCTTTCTTCTCCCTATTACCCACTAAACCAGTTTGAAAGAAGATACATTATTTATTTCTGTCTGTGATCCTTTTTTCTCCCTAACTTTTAAGAGCCTCTTACTGGAATTGTTTAGAATATGAATGTAAACACACGAGCTCAGAGTCTCTTGTGAAGCTTTCTGAACTGTTTTTGATGCTGTTTCCATAACGGATCTGCTTCTTACAATTAGCAGAAAACTCAGTTTTCATGCAGTTTCATACAGTTTCCCAGAGAAACTTAACAAGAAGTTGCTTTGTATCTATCTAATACAGAATTAATTTACCTCTACTGATATCTCTTCAGGGAACATGTTTATGTTAGTACTTTTCTGGTAGCATTTAAATATACTGTTTTTATAAAATGGGAAAAAAAAGAAAAGTTTTTTAAAGTCCTTGAAAGGGAGTTAAGAGAATAAAAGAACACTCCTTGTCCTTTTATCTTTGAAGTGAAACCTTTGTGTAAGTAAATAGTAGTCATTCAGATTTGCTACCTGCTGAGGTAAAGTACTTGTTTGCTGTAATACCACAGATAATAGTTTTTTTGAAATAAAATTTCTGTAAAATTGAGTTTCTCTAAAGGTTTGAACTAGTGAGAGGAAGAGATGTTCTAATACATTCTTTCCTGAGACACCTTCTAAATGATGACAAATAGTGATAGGATGAAGCCTCTATTAGATGGTACTTCCTAGGGTATGAAGCTGTACTTCAGGGATACTGAGAAAGTGTAATGAAAAATCATTAGGAATTTTAAAAGAGAATATGAATTTTCTTTTATATATCAAGAAGTCACTATGTACTATTGCTGTGTTCAAGTGTCTTTCTATGATTTCATTATTAACCCTAATTTCCAAAACTTTATAACTCAGCCATTTTAAATCATATTACAAATGCACCTTATAGGTCAAAATGCATGTTGATTTTGTTTGAAAAAAAATTAAATATACTTAGTCTAAATATTTTGACATTATTTGTCTATTATTGGCTGATGTTCAGAGAGTACTAGAAACCTGAAAAGATACTGTTCTTCAAAGATCATGTTTTGAAGTAGTGATGTTAAGGTCAAATTTGAGCAAAGCTTAATTTAAAATAATGGGTTGGACTTGCCTGTCTGCCAATTCAGTCTGTGGAACAACCAGTAGTTCAAAAATCAACCTAGAGAGAAGAGACAATGAGAAGAAAATGTCTGGGGGAAAAAAGTGAATGTCATGGCATGAAAATGCAAAGAAAGGTAGCTGTGACTCTGCAAGTATCCCAGAGAATGGAGTAAATTATGTCTTCACTTAAAATTGTGCTGAGTTATTCAGGTCACTGATAAGGTTTAAAATGCACTACCATGAGATGTATCATTATATATATAAGTATATTTTTGAGAATTAACATCTTTTTCACAATCATATTTGAAAGCACTTAATTTTTATCTACATGCAACATGAAATTGGAAATTTCTATCATTGCCTCCATTTTCACATTTCATGAGTTAATTGCTTCTGCATGGAGTCTCTCCAGTGTGGGTCCTTGCCATGGGCTATGGTTCTTCATGAACTGCTCCAGCACAGGTCTGTTTCAGGGGTTATAGTCTGTCAGGAACAGACTGCTCTAGCGTGGATCCCCCACAGAAGGACAGGAGGTCACACAACTCCTGCCACCAAACTTGCACCAGTGGGGATTCTCAGCCTGTTTTGGGCATTCAGCAACCCTGATGTAGGACCCTCCCCGGGCTGCAGGTGGATCTCTGCGCCCCCCTGGCCCTCCCTGGGCTGCAGGGGCACAGTTGCCTCACCATGGGCTGCACCCCAGGCTGCAGGGGAATCCCAGCTCCAACACCTGGAGCACCTCCTGCCCTTCTCCATACTGACCCTGGTATCTAAAGAGTTGTTGCTCTCACTAACTCCCACTCCTCTCTTCTGTTGCCATTGTGAAGCAGTGGTTGTCCACTCTGCTTAACTACCTTATCCCAGAGGCACCACCACTGTTGATGATGGGCTCAGCCTTGACCAGTGGCTGATTCTTCTTGGAGCTGAATGTCATTGGCTCTGTTAGAGATGGAGGAAGCTTGTAGCAGCTTCTCACAGAAGCCACCCCTATATCCTTGCTGCTACTAAAACCTGACCATACCCCAATACATCAATGAGATTACATTTAAAAGTATGGAAACTCAATCACTTTTATGGCTTGCAACCTTATTTCTTTTCAGTCACAACCAGTTTGTATCACTCTGTCTACCAATGGTCTTCTTTTAATGGAAATATGTTTTGTAATGCAAATGCATAGTTAGATGCTTCAACCTCTTGTTTAAAAAGAATTCAAAACGTTTTTTTATCCTGTTTTAATGAGCAACATAACTTTTAATATAAATATGAAAAGATTCATACATGATTCATATCTATGAAAAAAATTTGCCTTTCAGTAGAACAGGAAAAAGTATATATGTATGTAATTTGTGTGACTCACAAGGCATCATATGAAGAGAATTGTTTGTGAAATGAATTTGACTGAAGATCTAATAATTTATAGATGATAAAGTGATAAGAGGTGTGTGGATTTGGGCTTCTTGAGAAAACCCCATCTGTAGATGACCAGTTTCACATACCAGTACCAGATTAATCCATTCTTGATTTCCCTAGGCAACATTCACTTATTCTAAAATCTAATGATTTTAGAATAAAAATGAATTTGAGTTCCTCTGAATTCTTGTCTAAGCATCAACTAGATATGCTTTCATATGTTTAATATATTAATTACCTGCTTAAGCATTGTATATTCAATACCTTACCAAATTCTTAGAGGTAAATAAGTGGTTTAATTCATAAAGCTCCTGTTTTGTCATCAAATAGTCAACTACTGTCTTTTCCAAGAAAAACAGACTTTTACAAAAACTTTTTAAATGCACTTTACAGCTGCTTTTTTCCATACGGTGATGCCATTTATATACTTTATATATATGTTATTTTGTGTCTGATAAACTCCACTAAGTTGTACTTTAAAACACTCAGCACATATTTATTTTGCTATATGTCAGAATAACTGAATATTGGGTGCTCCAACATCTATTCTACAGTTTCCATTTACTTTGCATTTCATCATGGCATTTACTGTTGCCAGGTTTATCAACATATTCTGAAATGAAAATTTGGCTTTTTAGTCAAAAGAAGAACGTCGTATCTTGTATTGTCTGTTGCACTGAAATATATCCTTTATTTATGAAAATGCATTTTATCATCTTTTTACACCTGTCTGCTTTGATAAATTTTGCACAAATGATTATTTATTCTTATAATCAATTTCAAGGATAATGTAAATATTCATGAATCCATCATACCAGTATTAATTTACTGGGATTTTATTCACATAACAGGGAGTCTCTGATGCATATATTATAATATCACATACCTTTTCAATTTGACAGTGGTAAAATAAATCCAGGAAACACATGCTTTTTCCATTCACAGAATTTAGAGAGTGATAATAAATTACTGCCATCAGTCATAATAAGTGCATACCTATATAGGAGAAAAGAATCCACACAGGAGAGGGTAACAAACATATCCCTCTCTGTTTAATCTTTTTAGTGTGTTCAGAATAAGTACATTAAAGGATCCATGTATTCAGTTCCACATGGTTAAGAATTCTGACAGTCTTAGTATTATTTGTTTAATTTTCAACACGGTGTATATGCTTATATATAATAAAGCTTGTGGTTAGACATTTAAGAAGAGTGACTGAGCAGGAGGGAATGGGAAGGAAAGGGAAGAAGAGGGGAGAGGAAGGGGAAAGGAGAGAAGCAGAGGGGATGGGAAAGAGAGCAAGGGTAGAAAGGATTGTGTATCCTAAAAAAATAAAATCTGTATAGAGAAACAAGACTTGGTGGAAAACGTTCCTTAGGAAATGCTGTTTATTTGTCTGTATTGCCTGTCCTTGGCAGATTGTTTCTATAATATTAAGATGGATTAGTTTGCTAGAATTCTATTTTATTTCACTGGAGTTATTCTAATAAACATGCAGATAGAAGGCTTAGTAAAATAGGCATAAAACTCCAATATCTACGCTCTGAAGCAAATGGATATCCAACTTAAAAATATCCCAAACCTTGTTTCTTAACAAGGTCACAATCAGGCTTGTGGAAAAAATATTGAACAAATGAACTCTCAGAGTTCTCATTTTTAAGTTTGTTTCTCAAGAAGAATAGTGGCTTATATGTATTCTTACAAGGTGCCTATATATGTAATTACACACAAAATTAAATGGTAGACTCTTATTTCCTTTGAAGTTTCAATATTATCAGCATAATTTTTATTAAAAGTGTAGTAGACACAATAGGTACCTACTTTTCCTTTATTGGCAACCAGGCACAGGAGAAATGTCTTTCCATTTTCATTTACAGATTTTTTTAATGTTCCATATCCAGAAGTCTGGTGAAGGGGGCACACAGACTTGTCATTACAAGATAATGAGTTGCACAGCCAGCATTAGGCAATCAAATCAACAGTTTTTTTAGTAGCAGTCAGAGATCTACATGGTGGTTGTTTCCAATCAGTATAGAGCTCCCAGTGGTCTTAATACATTTTCATTTTGTCCATGCATGACTGAATCCAGAAAGCATCTCTGTAAAGAATAAACCCAAAAGAGGGAAATAAAAAATGAAACAGGAATATGCATGAAATTAGGTGAAAAAAGGAAGTTCTGTGTGGTGATCTACCATTTTTTCTTCGTTTGGAACAGTAGCAAGTCCTGTTTCACAAACACACAGAGCTAGGTAGGCTTGGATTCACTTCATGGATACTCTCCCTAGACCCAGATCAGAGATGGCTGGAGCTAAAGGATGTGTCTGTGGGGGCTGGCTTGAGCTAGGCACAGCCTGCTTGCTTGCCTGGAGTGCTAGAATGAAATGCAGTAGTACTCCTGTGCAAATGCTTTGATATACGCTTGTGCATATATTTTAGATATGTTCTTGCATTTTTTAACATGTTCTTATATTCTTTCTTCAGAATTGTTTTGGTTTTTATTTGGGTGAGCTGAAGAAAGCAATCATTGTGTATTCTTCAATCTTGCTGCATACAAGACTGCATATTGCTGTTGGGACTTAGATTTCAGCAAGAGGGGCTTGTCTGTTGTATGGCAGACCTATGAATCCAATTATGCACCCATGTGAATTTAGACAAGAGAAATGTAAAAGGACATATGCAGATGCTACCTCACAGAATGTCCCTTCCTGTAGAAAATAGTTAATAGAGCCCTTATTTCAATTGTCATTCAGCAGAAGAGCAGTAAAATGAAGGAACGTTCATTCTCTTCATTCTGCATACAGATTATTTCTTAGGGCTACACCTGTGGATACTTTGGGAATGTATCTCCCCTGTTTTGCCTCTTCTAAAGGCATTTATTCCCAGGCACAGGATGGGGCAAGTGGCTCTGCCACCACGCAGTCCCTTCAGCTGATGCTTGGTTCAGCCATATGATACCCATGGTATCATACAATACAATATTGTGGTTTCCTTACATAAAGAAAATTACTACGATATTCCAAGCTTTTTCCTAGTAGTGAGTTCTGCGCATTGTTTTATACAGTCTTGAGTATCTCAGCCTGTAGGTCCTAAATGAAGGTACCATTATGTAGCAGCCCTTGCTTTGAAAACTCAGTATATCAAACAAGGTCAGAACACACTCATAAATGCTGAATCCTATAATGAGAAGTGCAGTCATTTTATGAGCAGCATCCATGAACCTATTAGTAATTTTCTTTACATTCCAATTGCCAACAATTCTATTATCATCTCTAGGCTCCCTGTAGAGAACTGTTTCAAATCACACTTGTGAGGGATGTCAGAAGAGAACAATGTACATATAAAGATATTTTGCTTCTGTGTGTCTGGTGATAAGGAGTCATACTGTATAGCTGGTCATTTGCTGGATATAATTAAGACACAGTTAGGTAACAGAAACTGAAAATGCTCCACTAGATGAATGATTGCAATTTAACACAGTCTGTAGTAGAAAACTAGCATATAGTACCTCAGATGAAGTAGAAGTAGTTTCCCTCCGGTGCAAAGCATCTCTGACAGGAATGTGACACGCAGACTCAAAGTCTATAAATAAAGACAAAAAGAATAAAGGAACTTCAACTGCTTCCAGATTTGGAATAGGGTACATCTAGTGATTTATTGAGTGTATCACTGCACTGTATTTCTCAGTATTTATTAGATGAAACCAAAGCTGTTAGTAGTGTAAATTCATTCCTTTTATGATTTTTATGTGTTTGTATATTTGGTATTGGTTGCCAGTTGATGAAGAAATTAATTGCAAGAAATTAATTAAAAAAATCATATTGACAAAAATACTCTTGTACAATTTTTGTCATATTAGGCAGATATATGTACCACCAAATATTCTTGTTCTTATCAGAAAAACTAAGCAAGATTTCAAAGCCAAGTCCCTGCTTAACATTTCAGCTGTTTTAATGTTTATTTATTAATTAGACAGAAGCATTGGAAATGTGCACAGATATGATATAAGTTTGATGGATGAGGACTGAAAACATTCATCAAAGAAAAATGACATCTTTCACTGTTGTTTAATAAATAGAGCAAAAAGTACCTTTTTTGTTTTGTTTGGTTGTTTTTGGTTTTGGGTTTTGTTTTCTGTAACAACAGTATTTACTAAAACAATCATTCATTCATCCAGAAGAAAAGGATGCAAGGTTTTGGTTCCCTTCTCAGCGTACATCTTCCACTACTGAGAACAATGCCAAGCCTTACTTATTGGATTAGGGAATGAGTGGGGCAACCATAACACTGCATGGTGAGGGACTCAGGGCTCACAGGTGTGAGAAAAGCATGCAAGAGAGTTTGTGCTTAGAGTCAGCAGCCTAGTGCTGATTTGTTCCCACTGAGACTACGAACTTGCCTTCAGCTCTTGTTCAGAAGAATGTTTCTGTACTCCAAACAGGTCTGACCTAGAACATCAGCCACAAGCTTGTATTTTCCATTTTTATTTCCCAAATATAGCATTTGTTGTTGCTTATTCCCAGAATGAAGCAGAGTACAGGAAACTCAGAGTAACCCTGCTGTACAGGGCTTGCTACTGCAACAGTCAAGCTGAGACATGTTTAGTTGACATGAGACAAGATGCTTTCTCTCTATATTTCTCCTTTTCCCCATGAGTGCTCTCTTAAAAAATCTATAATGCATATACAGAGTATATGCTTGCTTTTAAAAGAGCCCTTGTCCTTTGGGACAAAAGAGCCCTTGTTCCTTTTACTTCAGCCCTTGTCTTGCACTTTCTGGTAGCACATTTCAGTTTAACACGTGAACTTTTATATCTGAAATGAAATCACTTTCCTATTTCCTATTGACTTGCTGTCATAACTTGCTACCTGGAAGAGCTACAGGTTGTCTGATTCCTGCTTACAGGATAAGACACAGCTTTGAGCAGTGGGTTCCATTGTGTGACTGATGAAGTTCAGATATCTGAAGAGCCAGCCTAGTAAAACTCAAGAATATCGTAATGTTATTGTTGTACCTGTGGGGAAAACAAACAAACAAACACAAACAAAGAAGCCACAACCAAAAGAACCCCCCCTTGAGAACATAATGAATGAACATCATTTGAAGAAAACAGAGCACTCAGAAAAATGGCATTTAGTCCACATGTGCTGGCTTACTTACATGAAATATATAACTGTGAAAAAGCTATGAAGATGATGAATACTGAAATTAATTAACTATGCTAAGTGTAAGGTACACATAGTTGACACCACAAACAAGAAGAACATAATTTGAATAAATTTCAATGAAGTCTTCTCAAATTATGTAAGTGCATATGCATGTACGAGAGGGAGAAAAGGCGTACCGATTTGGTTTAAAACAATGTTGATTTATTGGAATGGCATAATTTTTACAGTTTGATCCCAGAATTTGTAATAAAATTTATCAGAAAAAGATATTGAAAACAAAGGAATTGAAAGCCTGATGGAGATATCTTTTTCTTTTTATATTTCATAAGGACTGTACTGATTATATGACCTTTTCAGTTCTAGCATTACTAATATGGGATTATAAACGTCTCAATCATCTATATCTCATAAAATTTCTGCCTTTGTTATAAATTAAAATATATGTAAGGCAAATGAGAGAAGTGAGAGACAGTCCTACAAATTTGATTTTATGGGTCTGCCCACTACTTTCTCTTCTTCAAACTTTATGTGGTCTTTTTTGTAAATGAGTTTCATAGCTGTTCTGATATATTGATTTTTGCAAGATGCACCTCATGACTTCTTCACCAAAAATAATAACACAGTGAGAGGAAAAAATCACAGGAAACTGGCACTACAGATAGCAAAAATATGTCAGTAGAACAACAAATTTAGTTTGATTGGACTTCTCATGCAGTATGTATAGGAAATTATGCATCTAATCTTGTTTCAAAATGGCTTGTGTTATACCATGCAATATTCAATGTAGCTTGAAATTATGTCCTTACCACTGCATCTTAGGCGGATGGTTTGCTAGCTGATGTTGCTTAGAGCTAGTGTCTGTGTTAGGTAATTTTTATTCCACACTTCTCTATCTGCAGATATTAATATTGCATGATTTATAATTTCACAGGGGATTTTTTGAGAAAAGGACCATTTTCTCCATAAGCCTTTATTTTTTCCTATGCATTAGAAAAATATTTCACCTATAGGGATGTACATGCATGAATAGCAGATAAAGTTGTATTTTGCTCTGTTCTCAAACTTAAGTACCTCATGTTTATCAGCATTGCTGCCCTGAAACAAATGCATTATAAAATTCATACTCTCTTTTCCTTTTCACTCTTTCTGACTGTAATGTACATCTTCTCAACTTTCTGAGAGTTTACTGATATGGAGTTTTCAGACCATTATAGCTTTCATATAAGTGCACAGAAAATTTAATACAGTACTAAGAACATCCATTTTTGATATAAAAATGACTTGTTACTGTAAGCTGGTTTGAACTTGTTATATCATATATAATGGCTGACCTGATAGAAGGGGTGGTAATTTATACAGTATGTTAAAAATAATATGATTTTATGAACTTCTTACACTGAAATACACTTTGATATGTAGTATCTGGGATGCTCATTGTAGATACAAACTAGTAAGAGGCTAACCTGGAAGATTTCAGATGCCTTTAGGGAAGTGAGAACCTTTAGGCTTGGTCTTAAAATTGCTCCACCTTGAGTTTTCGCTTAGCATGTAAAACAGCTTCTGCTTTTATTAAAATTCCATTCTTATATTTTTAAATTTCATGCTATTACTGGGATATAGGTGCCAAGTGTGGCAGAGAAATTGGAACAGGATCAGATTTGAGGTCCCTTCCAACCCAAACCTTTCTGTAATCCTGTGATACAAGGAATTGGCTCTAGGTTTAAATTCTGCAACAATCTTAAAGCAAGACTCAATCAAAATAGGGGCACATCAGCCACAACAGGGGATTTCAAAGAGATTGCATAACCTGAGAACCAAAGGGCACTGCTTTTGAAGCCTTGTGCTTAGACGACTCACACCAGAAAGGTGTTTTTCACAGATTTCCTGCTAAGACACAAGTTTTCTCAAAACCATTAGAGCTCTCTCTCTTAACAGTTTTTTAATCATTAGGCTAAAATAGCATTTATTTTTGTCTCTATCTCCACTTTTCCTTACCTTGTACTCTTTCCTCACTGAGGAAGAGAAAAAGGTGAGGGTTGCTTCTTGCACAAGATATCTGATGACCTTGAGGCTAGGACACTCTTCTGGTAATAGATTCTGTCAGTGCAGTGCAAATAACTTCAGTATCTGAAACTCTGTAAATCAAGTCCTTTCATGTAATTGGTTGTGATTCAAATTTTAAAGCTATAAAGGAAGTGAAACACCTCCAGAGAGCAGCACAGGCAGTGCTACACAATTCAGAGCAGAAAACTGTGGTCAATGTGAGGGACTGGCAGGAGAGGGTAATCCAGAGTGAGCAATGAACCACGTCTGGAATTCATTGACAAAGTTCAGCTGGGAGCAAACAGGGCCAGTGGAAAGACTGCAGAGTACGGCTGAAGGGCAAACCTACCTACACTGTAGGGCTGAAGTCCATCCTGGAGACAGCACAGACACAGCTGGAAGCATTCTATGCCATGACTACAACCAGCTATTGGGTTTAATAATCAGATTTCTGGGCCTTTCCAGCTGATTACCTGGGGGAGAGCATGCTTGTGTTTCATTACCATCTGGCCCCCAATGGCTCCCAGGGCAAAAGCAGGAAGACCACGGCCCTTTTTCCTTTACCCCAATTAGTAATTTGAGAATCACGATTTTTGTCAAATTCCGTATATGATCATTTTTGATGTGCCAATTTGTATGCCGAATTACTCTTTAAACCTTGCGGTATCATGATATCTGGGGAGAGGGTAGTAAGCTGGCCAAGGCTACAAGGACCCCCTTGAAGGCATGAGGGGATCCTGGCCCACACTCAGTCCCCACAGATATGAAATCCTCCCCTGAGCAACACTTTGGGGTGGAGTGAGGACAAAGAAAGTGTGAGGCTGGTATAATTGCACCAGCCAAGAGAGTTATATGCTTTCTTGAGTGGAGTAACATTTTTGCGATAGGTAGACCTTATTAAATCAATTTCAGACCACGGTTGGTTTGGTTGCCTAAAATAAAATTTAAACAGTAGGTGGCTTTGGAAGACACCAGCAGGTCTAATTCTTGAGGTTCCTCTGTTGCATGCAGTGGAAACTTTGTCCACTTGTCCCAAGCGTTCATTGGGTTGGGTCTCCTACTTGTGGTATGTAGAAGGACTGAATTTCTGAGGGGCCACTCATCTGCTGCCAGAGATGTTCCTATGAGCCACGATGACAATGGGTTATCTAAGTTGCCCGTGGACAGGCACAAATCATCTTATTTTAATGTCTTTGCTAGGGTCACCCAAATATTCTGGCTGGGCTGTGGGACAACCCAGCTAAGGGCCTGTGGCACATTGATGAGCGTCCAGGCGGCAATAAGGACAACATCAAGACAGACGGATTTCATTTGTAGGCAGGGATGGGGCTTCTGATAGGGAATATAAATGAAAATTTCTTAGCTTTATGGTGAAGAGGGAGGGTTGTCTTCACTTGTCTTCCCTCCTCCCTTTCCAAATGGGGTCTTGGAGCCATGTCAAAGCATCAGAGGAAGCAGCAAAGAGGCTGAGCAGGGTCAAAAAAGTCTATCAGTGCCCACAATGCTCTCATAAATGCCAGTGAATCTATTGTGTCTTACCACATAAAACACTGAAAGATCAGTAGAGGTATTGATTCTCAATAAAGGATTCCAGGCTTTACCCTTGAAGAGGCTGGAGACAGATATTAGGGATGAAAGTGATTCAAAGCATGGCCTACTGAAGATATTTCTTATCATCTAGTTCGAGGTAATTTCCCGTCTGGCATGTGATTATTGCCTATTCACAGTACCAGTGTCACTCCAAATCCTGGTATGAGAACTCTCATGTTTCACTTCAGGAGTTTAACATTGAGGTCATTCTCTAGACTGTGTAGCAGATGACTTTCTGAAGATCTGCAGTTTAAGGAGGAAAGAATGAGCAGTTTGAAGATACACACAAATTTTCACACTGCATCAAGGACAGAATAAAAGCAGTTGAAGTACCTCTTTTTCAGTTATCTTTCATTACAGTAGAGAACATGACTTTTAAAAGCCGTAAACTCAAGAATGAAATATTCTAATTTAAATTGGGGTGACATATATCAGTCTTTTGATTTAGTTTGACTTTTAAACTTCCAGAAAGCCATACTCTATATATTAATAGAGCTCTTTTACATTGAGGTACTTATCAGTTCAAGAGGAATGTGGTGTCTTGCAAAATTTAGAACTGTGACCATTGTCCTCCCCAAATATTTACTCAGTTTTAAAATATATGTAAGACATTTTTCTAGTTTTAAATGGTAATTTTTTTTTTTTAAAAGTAAGACTTTCATTCACTTAAACAAAACTGTGTCACTTTAATTGACTAACAACAAACTTCAACCCTGTTGTATTGTAACTGCAGTGACAACAACAAACTTCTCACTTAATTCTGCAAATTTGCAAATAGTTTGAATTGTAAATACTGGAAAATCTTTGTAAAGTTAAGCATATAAAACATATTTTTAAATTCATAACTTACATTTTAAATACATTAACTTACAAGAGTTAAGAAACTATCTTTGTGCCAGAATTCAGACTTATTTTCTTTTTAATTAATTAGCTCATCAGACTGCATAAAGATTGTGGAAGAATTGAATCATGAGCTAAAATGATAGATCATAAAAAGTTTTTAATTGCTACTGCCAGACTTAGAAATTTAGATTTTTTTTTTTTTTCAGATTCTATACCAACACAAATTTCTTAAATAGATATTAAATTTAGTTCTATTTCATGCCTATGCAGTCAAAAAAAGATGTCTGGCAAAGAGGAGTCTATGGTCAGACAAAATGTCATAGTGTTATGTAAAAAAGGACAAAGTCTGCTTGGGATTAAAACCTATGAAGTTTTTATAAATGTCAAATGCTCTTTTCAGTGTAATCTTTGTTTGCAATACTGCTTTGTCCCTTTTGCTCTCGCTGCTCAGTAGACTTTTTTCTCTTTTTAATATGAACCCATTATGTGGTTGTCATTATTAATCTTGGTTATGAGCTGCCTCTATGATTAGCTTTTTCTGTTTTAGCAGAATACTTTATATAGTCAAGAATTTTTTTTATTATGAGTAAAGAGTTGTTAATAACACCCCTTGAGATTTTTGCCTATAAAGGTAGTTTTTAGTAATTTTTAATGGCTTTCATTTTGTTTACTCAGATTATCTCACAGCATCTTTATGCATTAACATATAGATGTTTAGAATAGGGGTAAATATCTCATGCTAAAAGTGATAAAATTATTGCAGTTATGCCAAATATCAATTAATACACAAAGGGCTATATAGCATTATATAGAAATGAGGGATATTCTTCCAAGATTTATAAAAGACTGCATTATCTATCTCTAAACTTTTTCATCTCCTGTAGTGGCAAATCTATATCCTAGATTTCATCTTGCTATATAATTTCCTGGAAAGTACCTTAAGCCTCTAAGCCTCTGTTCAATCATGACAGGGAGCTGAAATTGAGTACAATGACCTCTATTATTTTGATTGTTACTAAATGAAATGGAATTTAGCTTTTGTTCTAAAGCAAGGGCTGTTTTCAGAAGGGTTTAGATCAAGCCATAACTGATTTTAAAATAGGAAGAAAAGAAAGTTCCACTGTATAGCAAACAATGAAAAAGAAGAATGTTAAATTATATTACCTTTTACTTCTTATTCTACTCATATGATCATTAACCAAAAAAGCAGATTGCTCAAGGTCCACAGCGGTCTCGGCTGAACCTCTAGACCTCAATATCATTCTATTTTAAAAGTAATGCAAATATTCAATAGTTTCAATACACAACATCTGTAATTGAAAACAGAGAATAAATATATTTGAAATTATGTGTACTGACATATGAGGCTGACCTTCCTGTCACACAGCCTTTTCTTCTATTCTTTCCTACAGTGTCAAAACTAATTTAAAAGAAAGTTGACTGGATAGAGTTTGTTGTTTGTTTGTTTATCTGTTTTATTGTAGAAGCAGTGCAGCTTTCTTGTATAGCTTCACAATGTAATCGAAAGAAAAATAAGAATGGGAACAAAGAGAATTATTAAGGAACTTGATCTCATCCACTGGTCATCTCAGAACTTGTGTAGGTGATGGCTAGAGTTGGGAGTCTGGGTTTATCTACAAGAACACAAAATCAGCAAAAAATATCTATATACAGTTTAAAATATTTATGCTAATTAGTAGGCAGGATAATCTAAAGTACAGAAAGCTGTACATTTACAGTTTCATCACTCTAGTTTTATTGTAAGAATTGTAGTTTTCTTAATATATATAGTTTATTTGTTCTGTCAGAAACTAAGTAGTAGAGATGTAAAATATCTTTTTTTAATCTACATTATGGGGCCTCATGAAGGACATTTTTTGTCCTTTTTGTGTTTCTTGTTACATGAATCTTTGGTAAGTTCCCCTGTTTTTAAAGATTTCAAGACTGAGCTTAATGGAAAAGATGTTAAAAAAAAATCACTTCATCATACTAAAAATCAGAATAGTCTAGTTTGAGTCACAAAGGGTGCCTAGAATTTCAAATGGAGTTACACATTAATTTGGTCATTGGAGTATGATTCCTTATCAGTGACCCTTTTAAAAATAAATTTTTATGAACAAAAAAACTGTAGGTATTAAATGACTGAAACAGAAGATTTTACATTAGCAAAATGTTCCTACTCCTCACCTGCACAACCAATTTTGACCTGTCCCTGAGGAAAATTGTAAAAATAAACCCAGGTTGAAGAAAGAAGGGAGAAGAAAATAATTTCAATTGACTGGACATTTTAAAATATGGCACCTGAAAATATTTTATTTTTTACTTTTAGGAGAGCTTTTGGCTTATTTATGAAATCTCTGAATTTTAATTTTGGATTCATTTCACTGCTCTGTATGTCCCTTTGTTACCTGTTTTCACTGACTCTCAGTACTTTATGAGAAACATAAAACTTTGATACTGTTAAAAGAAGTACTGAAAAGAACCCTCACAATATAAACCCAGTATATCCATTTGATTTTTTAAGTGCTTCAAAGTTCTTCAAAACTAATGGTATTTCTCATTTCCTATATTGCTATATGAATTCTTTTCTAGGGTGGGGAGACAAGTATTTGTGGAGTTATGGCCCAAACACTTAAGATAACACCAATTTAGGAGAGCAGTCTATCACAGGCAAACTTCTTTTTAACCATGAATAATTCATAAGCAGATTAATCTCAAGGTGTTTAAAAAGGCAATTGTCAAAGGAACTTATGTAATTTAAAAGCTCGGATTTTAACCAGGGCAATATATTTTAGAACTCCAACTTTAAGATAGATTTTTTTAATGTGTGATCTAGTGCTCTATTTTGTCTATTTTTTTTTAAAGCAATAATTCTTGCTATTGTTAAGAATGTTGGTTCATTGACTTAAAAATTTAGTTTAAAACAACGGCAATTTCTTTTCCCTTATTGTCTATAATGAAAGGGGACAGGCTAAAAATATACACCATATCAAAACTTAAATAATGCCAGTAGCCAATGCTGAAGCTGGAGTAAGCATGGCTAAAGGAAGATATTAGCATTGTGCCTGCATTACATAGCCATGTTGTAATGAAGTTCTCCAGCCTAATAGAAGTGTGATTATTAATCTTGACAAGATAGACAAACTAAAGCCTTTTTAGTATGGACATTCAGTTTCCCTTACACTTGAGACATGGTCAGGACAGCACACTGTCTGCTCATTTTAAAAACTATGATGAAAAATTGGAATGGACAGAGCTGAATGTCTAAAATTGATTTAACAGTTTATAGAGAAAAATGTAAGGGTTCAGTTTATCAGGAAGAAATAATGGAGTGTTGTGTTATAGCTTGTAATTAAACTTCTGTGATGTAGAAAACAGGCAGTAGTGATCTTTTTAGTGAAGAAGATACAAGAAAGTCCTCTGAATTTTCTATCTTTGTATCTGTAAATAGGGCTATATGTCTTTCTAGAAGGACCAAGTGAATTGTAATGCTCTTTTGTCTACAGAGAAACAGATGAGTTGAAGTCCCTTCTTTCAATAAATTCTACACATGGTATATTTTATTTATCATTATCCTTATAAATTTACTAAAAAAAAAATCAAACTGTTCAGTGCACATATGTAGTTTTATATAGGTAGTAAGCAGGTAAATAGAAGATCTAACAAAAATAATCGTGCTATAACACTAAAAAAAAAATTAAAGGACTAAAAAATTCAAATTCTAAATTAAATATTTTAAATTATAATACTTGCTTAGGGTTCGTATGGCAAGGTTTTTGTATCAGGGCAGGCTACAGGGGTGGCATCTCTGAAAAGCTGCAGAAGCTTCCTCTCTGTCCATCAGCACCAAAACCAGCTGGCTCCAAGTCAGACCTGCCACTTGCCAAGGCTGAATCCCTCAGTGGAATGGCAGTGCCTCCAGGAGAACAGATTTAGCAAGAGGAAAATTATTGTGCGGGGCCAATTGCAGCAAGAGAGAGGAGTGAGAATTAGTGAGAGGACTGGCTCTGCAGACACCAAGGTCAGTATGCAAGGAGGGTCAGGAGATGCTCCAGGTGCTGGAACACAGAAACCCCTGCAGCCCATGGCACAGCCCATGGTGAGGCAGCTGTGCCCCTGCAGCCCAAGGGAGCAGAGATCCACTGCAGCCTGTGAAAGGAGAGCAGAGCCCATGCTGGAGCAGGTGGATGTGCCCCAAGGAGGCTGTTACCCCGCAGCAAATATATGATTTATTCTCTCCTTGGAGTGAAAATTGTGATAGGTTATTTCTTTATTCTTGTGTAGCTGGTAAATGGCTATGATAGAGAATTCTTATTAAAAATTGTTATGTAGTTGATAGTCCAATATCTGAAGTGTATTATTGATTACAAACAAATCACAAAACAATTTGGTTTGAAGAAACCTTTAGGAGATAATTTTTCCAACTTCTGCTCAAAAGAGAGATACACGCAAGTTGTTCAGAATCTTGTGCAGAAAATTTCTGAAAATCTCTAAGAATAGAATATCCCAAATTCCTCTGGGCTACCCTTTCTCTGTCTTTGCCTTCTTCAACCGTCCTTCCAAAATCCTATTTCAAGCTGCTAAACTCTAAATTTAAGCTACCTTTGAGAAGAACAGCTCTAATCACCTCTTTATTTGTATTCTGCCCTCTCTTAATGGGTAAAATTGTGGTATCTGCTTTCTAACTCTTGTGGCAATATGAGTTAATATTGCTACGGCACTTCCATGTTTTTTTCTAAATTAATACCTCTGTAAAGTATCTACAATCAAGCATTTTCTTCCTTCACAAGGGTGTTGTAAGGTTTAATGAGATAATAATGTGCAGAACTCAAAATCCTCAGATAATAGGTCATGTGTAAGTGCAAAGCATTAATTATTATTATTACTGTCCTTCAGAGAATATTAAAAATGCAAAAACCATTCACATGAGGATGTTTAGATTATTTTTTATCAACTCTGGTTTTCTATTACTTTTACTCAGCAGTTTATGGGCCTCATGTATCTCACCTATATTTATTTAGTTTTCTAGAGTTCATACTTCCCAAATCTATGGTTTTTAATAAATTGGAAAATAAATGGCAAAACTTCTCATTATAAATGTACCGCATATAAGCAAACTAACTTGGTTAGGAGGTAGGAGACTTTCCATTCAATAAAAATTGAAAAATCATTAAATGCATAGGGATTTATTCAGAGAAAGGGTCTATGAAAACAGATGTGTCTTTATTAATTTGATGTTTTGCTACCATAACAAAAGATCAGTGCCAGGACACAGATTGTAGCCCTGTAAATATGATCATTGCCCCCATCAGGGGGACGCAGTGCAGGGGCTCAGCCTCTCCCTGCCCTGAATGTCTTTGATCTAACCCCAGCCAGCGACTGCTGCCTCACCCGATCCAGCTTCAGCTTTGAGGCCATTGTGTGCACCATGGATGGACTTGTGCCCACCCTGGATAGGTCTAAATCCATGTGAAAATAGACATGCTTCTTCCACAGAACTTGATCATATTTTCTCAAGCTACATGTATAGTACATAATTTTCAGTTCAAAGTGTCTAAAAGCTGCATTTTAACCAGAAAAAATGTTGTGGCCTAAATACACCACAATCACTTGAAATTTGAAATACATATTACCTAACTTAAAATACAATATGAAATATGAAATATCATATGAAATGTGGCATGAGGCTGCATTTGAGAACAGAATCTTCTGGTGTTTACAGAGGACTGTGTAGGGCTGAAAGAGCTAAAACAGGTTCAGACTTATTAGTTTTTCTTTTTGGAGCAGTTCCTGGAAAAAATTGCTCCAGCAATTAAACCTGAGTCTTGATTGAAGAGACCCTGCTGGAAACAGCCAGGCAACAAACCAAGAACCTGCAGGTACTGAATTCTAGATATCCTGTAAATCTCTCTTAGATTCCCAAGGGCATGTCTCAGCCTCTAGAGGAACTGGAATGGGAACCTTGGCTGCCTCAGCTGACACTAAGGAAAGTATTTTAAGTAAAGAAAATAAAATAGAGATAGATGAGAATATGACTGCTACTATGAAGATTAGGATATTTAATAGATATTTTGGGTCTTGTGCCACTGTTTCTCATTAAATGTTTATTAGGTGAAAAGAAAAGAAGCAAAAAAGCATAACAATTACAAAACCATATCATTAAAAACAATGAAGTTCATCAGAGTAATACTCAAAGATATGTTGACTTTGAAGGCTGCTAAAAGCTGTTGTGTCAGTGGCTTTTCAGTTTCTATTCTGCCAAAAGCTTCATGCAATTTACTTCTCCTGGGAGAAGACAGAAGGGATTCATGAATATTCTGGAGGGCAAGGAGCTCAGAAAATAACAGCAGTTTCACTTTAAAGCGTTCAGAGTCAGAAGAGTTAGATCCCATCCTGACCCCAAGACATGTCATAGTCAGGGCAGCAGGGAAGGCATTTTTACTCACCTTGCTGAGACTCCGTTTGTAGGACATCAATTGTAGAAAAGGAAACAGTGTGGTTTAAATTATATTGGTTTGATTTGGGTTTCTTTCCCCTAAGTTACTTTTTGTCTTGTCTTTATCTCTTCTCCTCCTTGTTTTTGAAGTTAGTACACTATTTGGTTTTGAAAACAGTATTAAATGCTCTGGCACCTATTACTGAATTAATTAAGTACCTGGAACTAAATACAAAGTCATTAAAAAAGAAACATTTTGCTGTCAAAATGTCCTTATTATTGTAACACATTGAAGCTATTAAGAATGCTGCCCTTGTGTAGATTACTTTTGCTGTCTCTCCAATCCTTGTCTCTCTAGCCCTTGTCAGACAATGTGTTAATTATACTGTATGACATACAGGGTGCTGTTGTCGAATAGAAATGAAGAATTGGTACTTAAAACAATCCCATCTTTTAAAAATATTATTTGTTACATTAAGAAATTTGCCTATTATCAAGCCCTGGTATTTAATTTCTGGTAAAGTTGCTTACGAAATATTTTTATATTCAATCATACTCAAGACATTTAATATATGCAAAACAATTCTAACTGTTATGATATATATACCAGTGTGCAGCAATGCACAATATTTATGAGCAGATCTTGTAGAATACAGCACTATTCTTATGGGATTTATGTTCAATCTTCCCTGCTTTTTTTTCTTATAGTTGTTTAAAGGGATTTTTTTTTTTTTTTTGCAATTAAACAGCAAAAAGTATTTCCATCATTTTCATTATCTTTCATATCGTCAAAGCAAAACAAGAGAGATTTAGAAAATGGACCCTCTGAAGCAAAGAAAATTACAGAATATTATATGGACCAAAAAGCAAATTACACAGTTTAGGCACTAGCACATTTGAAGACTCATTCACATGTTCTCAGCATGAGCAAGTCATGATAACAAAGGCAGTTAATGATCCTTCCCTTTTTCTCAGAATTCATAGCTTGAATATATTTCTAAAACAAACTTTTGAGCTGTTCTCCTGAACTGCCTGTCAACATTATAATTAGAATAAAAGAAACTCACCAGCCATTATCAAGTATATGTGTCACGAAAACAAATGTGGTTTTACACATATTGTTGCATATATTCTGTACTAAAATGCTGAATTTCCAAACCCTTAGAGGTCTATTTTTGTCAAACTCTACACAAGAATTTCTGCTTTTTCTCTATCTGGGTTTCCATAGTTGCTGTATACACAAAAAAATCCCAACCAAAACCAATAAAAACACCTCCCCCCCACCCCCCCAAAAAAAACCCCACCAAACCAAAAAACAAAAACAAACAATAAATTTAAAAAAAAACACCCCAAAACAAACTCAAATCCCCAAAATTCACAAAAAACCCCAAACAAACAAACAAACAAACCAAAGAAAAAAACCCCCAAAACTCAAAACAAATGACAAAACAAAAAATCAGGGCCCTCAACCTTGTCCTATCTGTCCCTCCAAGTACTTCAGAACAATAATTTTGCATATTGCCTGAATAATTTTGCATATTGCCATGCGGCCCAGAATTCTGCACTCCTTCAGTGAGGTGCTGCCTTTAGGTACAAGGATGACAGGGATGGATGAACATTTTACCAATACTTTTTGTAGCCAACTGAGCCAGTCAAATTGTACTCTCATGATGAGAGATAAACATCACTCTCACGGATGAAGGTCTTTAATTTATACCTTGGTCTTACCTATAGCTAAAATAAAAGGCAGACAAATTAGCACTGTAAGAAATAAATGGATTTTGCATGAGGAGAGAGAGGACTGTTCTCTGTCATATCTGAATCACATAGAAATTTAGGGTTTTTTTTTCCTTTATTTTTATGACAAAAACAACTGCAATCAGTATGAGCAAATGGACTTCTTGGCTTTACACTTAATTCTTGTGCAGCTGGTTTTAGCTACCAATAATGTTTCCTGTTGTGCTTTTTTCATTCAGATTCAATGAATCTCAACTGAATTGACTTAGTAACTGCACCCCACAGGTAGACTAAGTGTTCTTTGGGCTGTTAAAGTGCCTGTTGCCCTGGAGCTTTCCTGAAGTGGATAAAAAGTCCAAATAGCAGCTGGAAGACACACAGTGAAACTTACTTTAAAAAAGATAGTTGCTGCTTCTCAAAGTTTCTGGCCATATTTACAGTAGAGAGGGAATGGTAGAACCAAGAATGTGATGAAATTCTTCATGGTTTCCAAGTAGCCTTTCTCACATTCTCTTGGGTATATTTTAGAAAAACATGTCTCAACTCTAGGAGCCTTGTCCTTTTCTGCAGGGAAGATGCTCTGTTAAGATGATCTCTGGATTTTTTAGAGTGTTTTCAGCTCTCTTGGCTTTCCATATCTATCAAATTATCTACTCTAAGCTACTACACAAGCACGTAATGAAAGACATTTCAGTGGAATGCATTGCACAGAAATATAGGACTAACTGTATCTGACCTGATAAGAATCAGAGGCAACTTCTATTTTGCCTGAAATTGAAGACATAGTGGCATAGTGGGCTGGATTCTGCTGCTCTTGTATGACTGTATTTTCTTCAGCACTCCTTGAATTTCTTGTGACATTTGAAATATTACTTTAGGTGTAATGAAGCTTGTAAGATGTGAGTAAAAATCTAATCACTGTTTCTATTTTTTTAAATAAATTATTTAAAAAGGTTGCGGGGCTATTTTGTGAACTCTTTTCCAAATTATGCATCTCACATGCCAATACTTCAAGTATTTCACTGGAGGAACAAACACCAATGCCTTTCAACATAAAGCCACAGATTTGTAAAGGCATTACCTGATACTTATTTTTCTATGGTAACTAACTACTGTCCTCTGATTCTGAAAAGTGTCTGTGATTCAACAATCTTTGGCAACACTGAGAGCTTCAGGATATGGGCCTGTTGTTGTCTTATGAAGGAACGACTTTCACATTAATCTTAGGAGAAAAAATGAAACCTCATTAAAAGAAATCTGTCTTGAATGATTTAGTACCATCCTGAGTTAAGTCGATGTATATTTACGTGCTTTTGCCATTGTAAAAGAGAAAATAATTTGGTTTTGATTTAGGGTTTTTTTGGGCAGGAGGCATTTAAATACTTTTCATGTCAGTGATATGATTTCTAAAATTTCTATATTGACTTAGAATATTTTTTCTGCTTATGATTCAATTCCTACTTTGCTGTAGTTTTAATGTTTGAAGGCAATCTTACTAAATCAGATATATGCTGCTTTTGTGTCGGTGCTGTCTCCCACGGAATAAACTTGGGGATAAATTCTGACTTAAAACAGATTCCAGGAAAGAAAACATAACTAATAATCTGATCAAGGTATTATAATAAATTTCAGAGACTTACACTCTGTTTTTTACATCTCAGTTGGAAAATGATCAAGATGAGAGTTTATCTTATTTTTTTAGAATCTGTATTTGAATTTTGAGATGAAAAATACTGGCAGTTGGGTCTTCTTCATGAAGTTTAATAAAGTATTAAAATGAAAAGGCTAATTTCAAGGGAAATTTGCAGCATATGATGACAAGGACTACTTCTCACTGTGTGAGTGTTCAGAATTATGTGTCTTGAAAAGTTGATTAAGTTCTTTATTACAACACTTTTACAAAAAACCCAAGAGTAACTTGTATGATAAAAATATTTAACACAGAAATATAGAGTTGTGATTGTAAGAATTAATGTTTATTTCTACTGGGTAGACTCTATATGGAACCATATCTAAGGAATAATTAACTTAAAATTTCTTTCCATTTAAGTCAAAGACATTAGAATTCAATACTGAAGTACTCTCAACTTGTGAGCCTAATCACCATAAGAATTAGCTGGAAATTACCTAGCATAGGTCTGTTTTTGTATTCTGTTCTGGTTTGTAGAAGCCAAGCATTTCATAGAAATATCTTGAATTCAAAAAAACTTCTGTCTAATTGTGAAATTTTCCAGGTTTTCTACTCTGCTGGAACAGGAATCTTTCAGCATCTGTGGCTTAAACTAAATTTGTAGGGGTCCCAGAAGCTCTAAAAGAGATCATAAAGTCAGAAAGCCCCGACAACCATGGAAAATCCCACCTCTCATCCCATCTCACTGAGTTCATCCAGGTTTCTTTGCCTTTACTGTGTGGAGTGGAAACCGACATAATCTAAAAATAATTTTTACAGTTTGGAATAAAATGAAAAAAAAATTAATTTGAAACCATTTGCAAAACAGAAGTGTATATTATTTTGTCAACATCATGAGCAGTTTTTCCCAAATTATTGTTTTTCAGGCTTTCTGTTCCATAGGTTCTAAAATTAGTTTATCTTCCAAGACCATTTATGATCTAGTATGACTTAACTTATCAGCTGTCAACCTGCTCCCTGCTTAGGCCTTCTGTCCAACCCTACCAAATGTTGCCTGGAATTTGAGCTTCTTGTCTAGAGCACAAAAGTTTAGCACAGGCTAATTACCCCTATTTTTTTTAATTTTTTTTTTTTTTTTTTTGAGAGCACATAAATAATATCTGTGGCTGTTATTTGCCCTTAAACATATTCTCCTTATGGCTAGGAGTCTCAAGTGTATTTGGAAACCCACTAACTTATATGTGAGGGGAAATGAATTGAAAGGGACAGAGGAAAAGATTGAAAAGGATTTTTCCAAGTCACACAGCAATTCAGAAATAGTACCCGTACAGGAATTAGCCTTTCTCTGTGGCCCATTTTAGACTTGTGTGACTGTGCTTTCGGTATTTCATCTTGTCATGGGAAATTCCAGATTTGTAACTCAGAATTTGTAATTCTGAACTAGAAGTTGGAGGCATAATTAGTCAATCTACAGATGTCAGGGAATGCACCAGAACATTGCATCCAGCTTGGACTTTTCAGTGCTCCCTGATTTTCACAGCTAAGCCTAACATGACAGGCCTTGTGGCTGTAACTATTGAAGCTGACAGCTGACATTTGTTCTCAGCATGAATGAAAAACAGCTTTTTTCTTGTATGTTCATGGCAAATTGTTCTTCTTTTCTTTTTCCTTTTGAATGGCTTGTGCAAATTGAGATTACTCAGTACCCACTAGAAAAATCAAAATGAATTAATGCATATTAAATTTAAAAAAAAAAAAAAAAAAAAAAAAAAAAAAACCAAAAAAGCAACAGATCTTCAAACCTGCAACAGCAGTGATAGAGTTAATGTTCTAGTTTAATGAGATGGATTAATTTTAAAGAGAAAACTATGTTATCTCCTCATTACATTTGTCTTGTACTTTATTTAAAATCTGTCTGATTCTTTTACTGATATTATTATAGCCAAGCATAAATAGTTTCACATATATCAACAAGTAATAAGGGTATTATGTTTACTTTTAAAGAACCAAAGATTTTTCTCATTGAAACAGTTGTAAAAGTATCAATGCTAATAATTTTTTTGCAATTACTATAGATGGTTATTTTCAATAAAGCTAGCATTATAAAATTATTTTAAGGAATATCAATATTTTTATTCATTCTGGTATCCTTTTTTGCATTCTCTTTTATCTTCCTGCCTGATGCAAAACTACTTCCCTGTGGATGTTTTGGCCTATATTCTTTTCTCAGCTAGACTGAATAATTTTATTAGAATCCTTAGATTGCATGGTGAAATTCAAAACTATTTTGCATAAACTTAAAACAAATTAGTGATTACTGAAATATAGCTTGTTCAAGGTCAAGTATCTACCAGTAAAAATATTTTTCAAATATGTAGATTTCTTTAGAAACATAAGTTATTGTCTTCAATTTATCCATATAGTCAGGGTGACAAATGCATTGAGACTAGCCTTACAGAGAAGGAACTGAGGCTAATCATGGGTAAATAAATAGAAATGTTGTAGAAACTTGCATCCCAGAAAGATAACTGTATCTTTTTTGGTAATGAAACTTTGGAAAAGGTTGTCCAGAGAGCTGGTAAATGCCCCATCCCTGGGGGCATTCAAGGTCTGGTTGGACTGAGCTCTGAGCAATCTGATCTACTTGAAGATGTCCCTGTTCATTGCAGAGAAGTTGGACTTTAAAGGTCTTTCCCAGCTCAAACTATTCCATGATTCTATGATCCTAGACTGCATAACAAGAAGAATGGTTCCTGGGCCAAAGTAGGTGATTCTGTCACTCTACATTGCTCTTGTGAGATCCCAGCTGGAGTACCCTCCTGGAATATCATAGAATCAGCACCATACAATAAGCCAGGTTGGAAGGGACCCATAGGGAGTACTCCCAGCTCTGGAGACCCCAGCACAAGACAGACATGACCCTGGTGCAACAGACTGGGAGCTGGCTTGGGGGGCTGAAATACCTCTCCTGTGAAAACAGGATGAGAAAGATGGCATTGTTGAGACTGGGGAAAAGAAGGCTCCAGAGAGACCTTACTGGGGCCTTCCAATACAAAAAGAGAGTTTATAAAAAAGGTAGAGAGACTCTTGTCCTGGGCTTGCAGCAACATGACAAGTGATAATTTTAAACTGAAAACTGTTGGTTTAGATGAGATAAAGGGAAGAAATCTTTTATTACAAAAGTGGTGAGACACTAGAAAAGACTGCCCAGAGAAACTGAGGATGCCCCATCCCTGGAAGTGTTCAAGACCAGGTTGGATGGGACTTGAGCAACCCAGTCTAGTGAAAGATATCGGTGTTCACAGTAGAGGGGTTGGACTAGATGATCATTTAATGTCCCTCTCAAGCCAAAATGGTATGATTCTATGATAATAGCAGTACCTAAGCAGTGTATTAATACTTTATTATTATAAATTATTAGATTTTTTTTCCTCCATTCAACATTTTTTTTCCTTTTTCTTCTCATTAAATTTCAATTTTTAATGTTTAGAGGTAAAACATAAATTTTCTACTGCCTGTACTAAATATATTTTGTGTGTGGTAAAATCTCTTCCCTGTGTGAATATAGTCCCTGTAAAACTGTGTAAAATAATTCAGGACATCATACACACTATGCAGAAGTAGAAATGACTTTACAAGCTTTTAAGTAATAGATAATCAAGTTCACATTGTGCTGAATAACATTTTGAATGCAGAGACCTTGCCATGGGGCACTCAAGCTCTTTTAGAGGAAAAAGCAAGATTGTTCATAATAGAAATTGCTACATATCCTGGTATCTGTAGCAGCAAACAAATTTGAAAGACTCTGAATTCAGGACAAAGAGGTGAGAAATAAAGACTAACCCTTACTGAAATGAAAAAAAAATCTGATAAAGACAAATTTAAATGTTTTTTAAGAGTATTTATGTAAATAATGTATCTGCAAAAATAGAATATAAATGAAAGTAGCTCCATTTTTCTTTTCAAGATAAATTATCATGGGGATAGGAGGCAGAATGAAGCCCCCATATCCAAGTGGAAACAGTCAGTGATCTGCAACTTAGATATGCAAAATTCCATGGGTCCAGATTGTCAGTCTGATTTTCTGCAGTTCTCTGATGCACTTTACAGCTGAATGTTTTCATAGTTCATTCTTTCTCACACACAGGTGTTATAATCAGAAGCAGGTTTATGTTAAGATGAGGTTGTTTACATACTTTCTCTAGGAGTTAAACACACCTGATGGGCAGTTGTCTTGATCAATGGGATGGGAGAGGTGTCAACCTTCTCCTCCATTTCCTGATCTGTGTAGAAAAATTATAAATATAGAGTCAGATGTTGTAATAAAGAGTTTTATGCCTTCTTCACCAGCAAGTATCTGTGTGTGTCTTTGTGTGTCCAGCAGTGACACCAGATTGCTTTCATCCAAGGGTACTGATAGAGCTTCTGGGAGAGCTCACCAAGCCACCATCAATCATTTACCAGCAGTCCTGACAAACCAGAAAGATCCCAGCTGACTGGAGATGAGAAAATGTGAGGCCAATGTACAAGAATGACCAAAAGGAGAACCCAGGGAATTACAGGCCTGCCACCATGACCTTGCTGCTGGGAATGAAGCAGATTGTCTTGAGTGACATCAAATAGCTCATGTAGCTATTTAATAGCCTTGGGTAGATTGTATATTAGGAAAAATTTCTTAACTTAAAGGGTGGTCAAGTGCGCAGGCAGGTCGCCCAGGAAAGTGGCAGAATAACCATCTCTGGAAATGCTCAAGAAATGTCTGGATGAAGTACTTGGGGACATAGTTTAATGGTGGAGATAACAGTGTCAGGTTAGTAGTTGGACTGGATCTTTGAGGTCTTTTCCAACCTTGACAATTCTAGGATTCTATAGGCAGATTATCAATCTTCAATTTTGGCACCTCTACTTTAGATGACCTTTGCAGTTTTAAAAAACAATATTTTCCTCTCAAAAACATTGGCAACAGATAGTTGAGGCCCAAAATATGTGTATAAGATACATAAAAAAACCCCACAAAACAAAACCAAAAATACCCACAAAAGTGAAACCAAAACCCCAAGAAAAGAAGAAGAAGAAAACAAATCCTACAGGAATAGTCAAAGATATGTCTAGAGCAACTCAAAATGTTAACTTTAGCTTCAAGCAGGAGTCTGGAGGTTGTGCACAAAACCACTTACATAAGAGCTATTTAAATGAGAATAAGCTTTTGCAGAACAGATGATAAGCATAAGTCAACTGGGAGTAATGACTTAAGAGATTTGTTTCTGTCAAATGTTCCTGATGTTTGATTTTATTCTAATTGTGTGAAAAAAGTGGTGAAGAAGAAATGTTATACACAGTTTTATGCCAGAAGGTATCATCAAAATATCTATTTCCACTTTCATATTAAAAGCTCTCATCTTCCTCTAACCTTTTTATATTAATCAGTAAGATTTAACATCACAATCCTCTGGTACAGTTGTAGGGGACTGTTTTCAAAAAGTAAATGTATAGAAAAAATAGTCTTAAGCTCCTGAAATGATGTAAATATATTAAAAGGAATATATTGATTTTGTGTTATTAAAAAAAAATTCAAAGCTAATGTAAAAGAAAATTGACAAATTTTGACATCTCCGGTAATGTAGAATAGAGGAAAATTTCTTCTCAAATGCAAATCCAATGACTGACCCAACAACTAGTATGTATACAGGATTTTCTTGGTGGGTACAGCAACAGAGGATTTTGGTGTTCCCTGTTTCATATTCTGTCTACCTTATATTGTATCCAGTTTCAGTCATATAAATTTCTATCCATCTTTTGAAAACAGCTGAGGAACAGGAGGGTATGAGCAACCTTTGAGGAGATCAGGAAATTAGTGGATTTGGCTGGATGGGTATTTCGATGCCACCCTTCTTCCCTCCAGTTTGCAGAGCAATCTATATCAGATAGGATGGCCAGTACATCTTCCCAAAATAAAGTCTATGGAAAACAGAATTATCACAGTAGCCTGACTGTCTCACTAAGCAAACATTTTAACATTTCAGTAAAGGAGCAACAGAGCAGTCAGATAAGAAGATTCTTCTGAAAACAAGAACAAAGCAATGTTGGAAGAGCTTGGTAAAGGGTTTCACTGTTAAAATACCACTTGGATTGTTACATGGAGTTAAGATTATGTGGCAGGAAGTTTTAGCCTTAGATCTGTTGCTGCATCTTCCTGAAAGCCTGGAATACATCCCAGCAGCAAAGCAGACTATTATTTCAAGACAGTGACTTCTATTTCTTACTTCTGCAACAAACACACAGGAAGGACTCAGACCACATCTTCTGTGATTCTTAGGGCATCCTGTGCAGGGGCTCCTTTAAACACAGCGTATTTTATGATTCTATGATTTTATGCCTACTCAAGGCTTTCCCTCAAACTAAAATTCTGAGAATACAAATAAAATTTGATGCTAGTCAATCATTTAAACAACTTATTGCGTGTTAATTATTCCTTTATTCTTTCTATAATTTCCTCATCCAGTTTATATTTAGCCTGAATCTGACTAAAGAATACATAGTTTATTAGAATGAGTGAAAGTAGGTGCCCAGGGAATAAAATGGTATGAAGGATCTCAAACAGTCTTTAACAAAGGCTGAGATTTTATACATTGAGAATAATGTCTTTCACTGATCATTTATGTGGAAAAATGTTATATAAATAGCTCTTGACAGTACACTGGATTGCATGGTTTTAATGGCACAGCTAGACTTTAGCAACCTGAACATTAGATTTTTCTGCTTTAAAATTTTAAAAATATTATGAAGTGGATTTCTATTGTAAATCTATTTAATGTAACCAGGAAGGATTTACATTGCCTTGAACACAGTACCCACGGATTTGTGGAAAATTCAGTAAACTTATGGTGTAATGGACCATATATATTTTCTCTCTTTTGAAAATAATGAAACTCCATTGAAATATTTTTATAAATGGGGCTTGTCTATCAGAATATGCTTCAAGAGAAGCTTGATTCACAAATTATGTCTTTACCAGAACAGTTTTCACTTTCTTGGGTGAAAATTTCAGTATTTTTCCTTAATATATTATAAACCAGTAAGAATCATGCATCTCTACACAAAAGTCACGCGGTTCCTCTAAGTCCTTGCTCCTGATAATGTTCAGTCTCCCCTGAGATTGTTTTGAAGCATTCAACAAAAACAACCAGATGCTGGCTTCAAGGCACCAGCTGCTCTCTCTTAGGTTTATAGTCAAGATTCCTGACACTATGTCCAATAGTGTTGTGGGTCTCTTTGTGATGGCATGGAGGACTTTTTGCTCAGCTCTGTAGGCAATGTGATTTCGTGCTGTTCTGAAGCATGAACAACTCCTGTGAAAAAGAATTTAATTTAGAAATTATAGAAATGTGCTCTATTTCATAGAGCTGCTCTATTTCATGTGCTTCTGTTTCATAGTAAACAGAATTCAGTTTACAATTCAGTTGAAAATAAAAATTCAGTCTTAATTGAATAAAAATACTTAAGCGATTTGACATATCTCCTACTGTATGTGATGGTATAATGTTTTTAGATTTCCTTACTTCTTTATTATAATAACTAGAGCAAAGTCAAACAAAATGCATGTAACCAATCCATATTACTTTCCTTTATATATTCCAATTCCACAGCTGTTAAGCTTTGACATTATTGGTGTCCAGCCCAAACCTCCTTTCTTCCTCCAATATGTCCAGTGCAGATTCTCTACAATCTTCAGTTCCTATGAAGCATCTTGTGTGACTCATTTGAACCTTTTCAGAGTTTTTGTGGTATCATCCTCCCTCATACAAAACCTTGCTCATTATACCAACAGTCCTTAAAACAAAACATCTTCCATATCCACAAGGAAGGATCCTTGCTGCCTCGATCAGTATTGCATTAAGGTGGTCCAGAGACTGCCCATCAAATTGCTTTTGTGCATGTTTTTCCTCACTCTGTTCAGTTCACCTTCTGGTAAGAATAGAACAGCAGGGGAGAAAGTTCAAATAGCCCTGTTTAATCAGCTTGGGCTGCTGAACACAAAGATGGTCTCAGCCCAAGCCATCACTTTTGGTGTGGTATGACCACAATGGCTGGAATTGAACTGAGTAAAACAGAAGAGTTGAGAGAAGGGCTGAGTGGCATTTTTGCATATTCCTCCTTTTTTTAAATTATTTTTTTCCTGTATTCCAGCAAAAGGAGGGGCAAGGAATACGGGGTCTTTTCTTCCTTCACTTTAACAGACGTTGGTGGCGATGCAGTATGTTTTCTACTAGCCCTTTATGATCAATAAGGTAGAACTGATTCCTACGTTATGCATATTTTCTTTATGTAGCCACAAACATATCTGGACAATCTGCAGAGACATAACCTGTAAAGAATGACTTATATTTCTTACTCAGAATTGTAGGTTGACATTAGTGAAATTCCAGATAATTTATCCCAGCATAAGTGACCACAGACAGGTTTTTTCAGCCCATCATGTTTGAAGCCATCTCTTCCAGTTACCTGCTGACAAGTTAATGGCCAGTGTAACTCATCTAGATGTGTCTGTGTAGGAAAAGTGTATCCAACAGGAGCACACCTTCCCATCCTAAGACCTAGGCACAAATTGATGTCAGCAGGCCAGGGATAAAGGGTCACTGTACCACTCTAAATTGCTTAGCATGACCAATAAATCTAATTTGCTTAGTTTGTAATTTGTCAAATTAATTTATGCCACTGCAAATACTTGTCATAATTTTGACAAAGGTGCAATTATATTGCTTCCTGATATCAGCAGATTAGTTCCTGTTTACACTGTGATGACCTTTGACAGCCCTTTGCCCCAGAAGAGACTTTTGAAATTAGTGATGCTGCACACACATGCTCTTGGGATTTGTTCATGGCTGATCCCTGTTGTTATATTCTGTTCTGTTGCAGAGCCTACCCAGATGTACAAAGACATTTGACACTATACAAGAGCCCCCAGTCGACTTTTAATTCAGATCAGGTCTGTTACTCAAATTAAAAAGTAGATTTTCTCATTCACATTGGTGAAAGACATATACACCTATTTTTATAGTCTTAGTTATAATAACAACATCAAGATAAAATACATGTTGATTATTAGCGTAATGCTAAGAATTTGATTAATATAAAGTGAAAATTTAAATGCAATTAAGATTAAAAACAAATCAACAGACATATGTTTGAAATAGGCAGAACATTATCAAAAAAGGAGATCCATTGACTTTCAGCAGTGAAGCATTTTCTAGAATACTTATCTTTTATTAATTGATAATAATGTTTGGTTCCATTGCCCATTAAATACATATCACCAGTCCTAAACATTAAAAGTTTGAAAGTCTTGTATCTTATGTGCTAAATAATTACAGTAAGAAGTTATTAGTCATAAGGTTTACATAATTAGTCACACAGATTTTAAAATGAAGCTTACTGGAAATATATGTTGTATTATAACACCTGATTTACTGTCAGATCAACAAAATTAATAAAGTTCCAGTGCATTTATTATATGTATTTGGCTTGAAGCAAATCTGACAACCTGCATATTCATACTGTAGTCATCTCTTATCTTTCCTCATACAAACAATTAAATAAAGACACATCCTCCTAGTACCCATTGTAAGTAAATAGTCATAGATTTTTCTTTTTTTTTCTTTCCTTTTTATCTTTGAATGCACATGCTTTAACTTTATACTCTCACTTGCAACTGGCACAGCCTACTTTGCAGTTAATTTGCTGGATATTTTTGATTTTCTAATATAAAACTCTTCACAAAATGATTTTCACCCTTGATTAAGCACATTCAGTATAGAAATAAAATTAAATGAGGGAAAAAAGAATTCTTAGCAAAGTATTTAATTGACTGTTTTTACTGTCATCACACAATTGGGACCTAAATAGACTAGAATGTGAACAGGGAATCCAGAACAATGCCTTAAAACACAAAAGCTGTGATTATTCTAGATACTTATCTTCTACTGAGCTGTCAGGAGGAATTAAGATGAATTTCTATTGATACCCACAGAGAAGGGACTAAAATACTTGAACTACTGAAAATGAAGAAATTATTGGCTTAAACAGAAAATATCTATAAGGTTTATCACATATACAGTATATCAGGTATATCTATAAGGTATATCAGTCATAGTACAAAACCTTACGTTGTTTCTATTTTGATATTTAAGGCATGTATCTTGCAAAAATAGTCGTTAAAAGAGTGTTGAAGCATCATTTCCTTCATATAATTATTATTCTAGCAAACACTAGAGAATTTAAATCTGTGTAAGTATTCTTGAGCATTTATATACAACCATAAATAATGATCCTTCCAGCAAGTTTTATTAATAAGGAATAGTCCCGTTCTTTTTATAACAAATGCTTTTATTCTGATATCATTATTAATTTAAGTGCTATCTTCCCTATATCATATTTAGCCTTTACTGTATTCTGCCTAATGAGTCAGGACGACTTATCACAGAAACTGTCATAAATATGAAAATGTGTGGAATATGTTAAAAGTTTAGCAATTGTGCTAATAAATAAATCATCTTCTATCATTTAATTATGGAAATATCTGATAATCTGACAGGTGATTTTATGCACAGTTATAGCTATTTTGATTATAATGTAGGGAAATTTAAGTTGAAAACAGTCCTTGTTATCCAAAGTTTAACAAATACCTCCCAATGCAGTACAGTGTCATCTTGCTGAGCTTTGGCTCTCAGACTAGCAGGTGAAATCTTCACTATGGAGACCCTGGCTTGGGGAAGTTAAGATGTGATGTGAGCCAAAGCCAATTTAAAACAAAAGAGAAAATCCTATTGACTTCAGTGGGATAAAGTCCTTGGAGGGCAGCCTAAAGGATCCCAATGCCAGCCTGCTTACCCACAGCATCCGCTTCTCTCCAAGCTGGAGCTGTTGTTTTCCTGGAGAACCATCTAGCTGCAACTCACAAGCCAGTTGGCACTGGAATTACCCGACAGGGTAATTTTGTCAGTTTTCTTGCTTAGACAATAAAAACAAACATGCCAAAAACTCGCTGGATTGCTTTCTATTTTTATATACTTCAAGTAAGAAACTCTTTTCAGTTATCCAAACCCTTCAGATGGTTGGACCTTCCAGCTTTTTGTCTTTGTTTAATTAATTTGTTCTGGTCATCTCAAACTGCTTATCACTTAGACACAATAATAGACTAAAATGACTTATCAGCATAACTGGAAAGATATATGCTAGTCACAGAAAAATATGTGGCAACACAAACTGTTTATTTTTGGATATTTGTGGAATCAGATCAAGATTAATATATCTGTCTTTATAAAACGTGCTACCAAATAGCAACAATCCTAATTTTATAGCTGCTCTGATACGACTGAGGACTCTGTTCCCTAAATCAAACATTACAATCCATCACGCTGATGTGTGACTGGAACAAAGTACAGAGGGTGAGTTGCTCTGTAGATATAATTACCTACAAATCTATCTATAATTACCTATCTATAAGTACCTCAAACTGTACAGTATCATAGTAAGATAAAATTATGAATCTTCTTTCTATAAAAACTTTAAGGTCTGTAAGAATTTAAAACTTAAAATTCTACTTTGCTATAGCCTGCATCTCCTTCTATCTATACTCTGATTTTCACTATAATAAAATAGGAGTAAAAGGAACACTAAAAGCTAACTTACAAATGGAAAGGAGTAAACATGTGACAGATCTGACAGAAGAAATTGCTATATCCAGAATAGGTAATTCAAAATATGTTGAGTGTAAATATTTTAGTAGAAGCAGTAAGGTTCCATTATAAAGCAATGTATAAAAATATATGCCATAGAACTCCTTATAAATTTTCAGATAAAACAGATATGGTACTCATTTGCAAAATAAAAAGTAAAAAAGATAATTATACTGTAGTTGACCAGAAATAAGCAAGGATGTAGACAGACACAGGAAGAAGAGAAAGCACCATAAAATAAAGCTGTGAAGATCCTGTAATCAGTAAAATTACATACAGGTCAATGAACTGATAAAGCTGTCTTCAGTCTATACTTCCATAATATCTACATTTTTAGGCATTTTTTCTGGCCATGTAATGGCTTTATACATCTGGTTCAGCTATGATACGAACTCTGCAGTGCTTACATGCTGTAAAATCTTTAAAAATTCTGTACAGAATGCATTCCTTCTTTAATAGCAAATTGCCACAGCAACATATGTCCTACCTTTCTTCTTCTCTTCAGAAAAACTCCACTTGTTGCACATTATATACCTAGGTGTTTTATCTACTGATAAATACTGATTTTTGCTGGGCACTGTTTATATTGGCACTTGCATAAAGCTGTGACCCCCTCTAGTCCAGAGTCCAGCTGCAAATGGCTAGGTATTGAATACTGCCTTTGTGAAAACTCTGACATGGAGAAAAATGTTTGAACTATTTCTCATTCATCTTCAGGTTACAGAAATTGCAAACAGGTTTTGCCTCCTCTCTTGTGTTTATGCATCTTGCAGAGATATTCTGCTGCAACATTTTCATCAATGGTTAATGAGCTGCAGCGCAGCCTATAGGCTTTCAGATTCCTCTTTTCACTCCGGAGCCATTGTACAGCATTTCTCATTTCATTTCTCATTTGTAAAAACAAGAACTAACACAGTCAAAGCTATGAATAATGTAGGTGAAGCTTGGATTGACTTTTCAGATATTCTCAAGTTATGAGAAATTAGGTTTGATTTTTTGTGTGCGTGTTTCCATTTCGCCCCTTTGTCTGTCTTGTCTGTGTGGGTTTTAAGCTACTAGAATTGCCATATTTGTGTGGGCCATCTGTATATACAGAACCTTAGAATCATAGAGTGGCTTGGGTTAGAAGGAATCTTCAAGATCATTTAATTTCAACCCCTTGCCATGGGCAGGGACACCTTCCACTAGACTGTGTTGCCCAATCCAACCTGGCCTTGAACCCTGCCAGGTATGTGGCATCCACAACTTCTCTGGGCAAACTCTTCCAGAGCCCCACCACCTTCACAGGAAAAAATTTCTTCCTAATGTTTCACTTTCATTTAGGGAAATTAATTTAAACATCTCAACAAACTGGAATTGGCATCATGATTAGACAATAATGTAAAAACAATATTGTAACAGAGAGAAAGGTTAAATATGCACAAAACCTAAAAATGTCTCATCAACAAGATTGTTTCTTTGGATCACATCTTTGGATTTGAAAACTGCCTGGAAGGATTTTCAAAATACTTCCTCACTTTTGGCATTTATTAAAAAAATACCAACAGAAATACAAGTCATGGTACAAAACTGAAAAAAAAAAGTATAAAAAAGGAAGAGTGAATGGCCTGTAGTCAATCCTTAAGTGATGATGTATTTTGAGAAGAATTTCCTGAACAGTATTTCAGATAATTATTCCAACACCAAATTATTAAATAAAAAGATCCAAAAATTAAGGCATGAAACGCCTAAACTTCCAAAGTATAGATATTTAAGTTCAGTTCTAGACCAGATCCAGACTCACAAGAAAAATGCCTGTAGACTAGATGAGGGTAAATATAGTCTAGTGCCAGTGTAGTTAGCTCTGCAATCCAGAGCTATAAATGTGTTAAATAACAGTTTAAAAAAGTAGTGATGATCAATTTTCTCATATAATGATTTATGTAATTATGTAAACTAGCTCTAATGACAAGAATCAAAAGTATCAGAACAATTTAATCACTAAATTGTAAAGCATGTTCTAACTTTAAATGAGTCTGCCTATAGAAAACTGCTTCAGCAATTATTTGACTTTATAAAGCATTCAGCAAGAGTTTCTGTAAACAGAAAGTAAACAGGTGGAGGCATTTTAGGTTGAACCAGATTGGGTAAAAACCTAATAACCTAGATTTTCTGGTAATCTCAGAGAAAAGCTTGTTGGGCATATTCTACATATCTATACTGAAGTAATTCACTTATAAATACTATAAGCAGGTGTGTGCCAAAAGGCTATGACATTCTAAATTATTGTCACAAAAAATGTTTATATAAATCTTTTGATCAGTTCTTAGCATACACTTTTAATACAGAGCTGTAGAGACCTAGGACACAGACGTCTCTGCCTTTTTTTCAGTAATGTCAAATGAGAGCAAATTGTTATAATGCCTATGCTATAGCTTTATGCCCCACTTTGAACCAGAATGAATGTTAGATTAGGAGAAATGGTGAACAGATTGTGCTGTCCAACAAGAGGATGGAGCAAATCCCACACATTGTGAGCAAGATTTGAACAACCAGCTCCTGCCCCTGACCACTTTGCTGCTACTCCTTTTCTTGCTCTTCTGTACAGTCTTACTGGCCATCCTCCCTTCCACCCTTCAGAGCCTCTTTGGGATTTCTGGCCCCATTTCTGAGTGGCATATTGTGTCTCTTTAGTAGAAGTCTGAGGCAGTGTGCTTCTCTCTCCCTGAATCTGAGAAGCCCCATAAGCCCCCTCTCAAGGGTACCAATATCTGTATTTCTAGTGTGCAGCCTACCCACTCACACACTGACAGCCCCTTCCCAGAACACAATGTACAGAGTCTCCCACTTTCAATTGTAAGAATTCAGCTTCCTGCGCTCTTCAGTGTCTTCTGATAGTTCAGTGGTGGAGACTGTTCTTGGGTTTACTCTAGGAGTGTCCTGCTTGAGAGATGACTGTGGGAGAAATAATTTGGGGTTTTTTTAAGAAAAAAGATGCCATTCAGCCACATTCCTCTTTGGCCATATGATTTATTTAACACTTGGCCTGGTGTTCTCTGTCCAGAAATGAAAAGTTTGAGTTTAAGCTCACAATGGAGTCCTTATTTTAAAAGATGTATTAGATTTTTTCATTCTGTTGACTCTGAATTTCAGCATAAAGGTGAATTTTATGCCATGCCATTGGGCTCCAAGTCCAGTAGAATTTTTGATCACCCAAGTAACTCTAATTATGTGTCTCCTCTAAAATCAATATCATTCCTCACACACCTAAATTGTACCACTACTTAAGTGCTTTCTTGGATTCAGACCCAAAATACTGTCAGTACAAAATGTGTCTCTTTGTATTTCAGAGAAATGTAGTAATAAAGGTATATTTCTGTAAAACGTTCACATCTCAGATGCATGCTCATTTTATAAGGTCAAGTTGAGCCAATGGATCACATTAATAAAAATTATAAACAAACAAAGTATAATTTAATATGTCTATTGATTCCCTTTAAATAATTTGAGAAGCTTTTTTTCATTATAAATATGGACATATTTAATTAATTTTTTTCTACATAGTCCTATATGAATTACGATTAATTATAATGGAATTTTATGCAGATTTCATTTAACCTGAAGAAAATTATACAGATTACTGTTACTGCCACTTTTGTGAGTCCTAGCAAGAACTGCTGCTTGGCTGGAAGGCAGAACTACAAATTTACATCTTAGAAATAAACAGCTAAAAGTAAACAGAATCAGTAATAATCAAAAGCTATTCTGAATACTGGAATGGGCAAAAGGTATACATGATAAGAAATTTGTTGCTAGAGGCTGTCTTTTTCATCTTTGCTTTGAATGCAATATTTTAAATTGTTCAAATTAGATTGACTGAGGGTCTTAAGACAGTCTTTGTAGGAAAAAGTTCAGAAGACTTGAAGCCTTCCCAAATAATTTTAAAAATACCAACTGGAGCACTGGGTAAGAGGATTGCTATAATTGCCGCACTAGTACCTTCCTTTTCACATTTATCCTCTCCCTCTTCATACATTGACATCCTGCAGACAACATGACATTTTTTATACATAAACTCTTTGTAAGTATCACTGAACTATGTTTTAAACCTTACCTGCAAGTGTGCTACTTTCTTAGTTAAAGTATTTGATTTTGGAACTGTTTGTTCTGATACTTATCTTACAAATCCCTGGAATTTTATGATCTGTACATCTACATCAATATTCATTATTTTTTCAGCATACTTCCAAGTCCAAATTTTGCTAATTATTTATTTTTTATTAATATTAAAATACATAATACCTTCAGACCAAGAAAAAATTTATTTATCTGACTAAAAAATTTCTGGTGTGCTCATTACTTGTGTCTCAGTAAGCTAATTTTAATTTCAATAAATCTTGAAACCCCTTACTCATTATGATAATGAAGTGCTTTCCAGAATATTTAATGATCCCAAGGTTAAAAAAAAAAACAAAACAAAACAAAAAAATCCACGTATTTCTGCTGGAAAATTCCCTGTCCATTACAGGGGTGTTGGAAATAAGGTTCCTTGCAACATTAATTGTTTATGATTCTGTGATGGTTTTGTGTCACCACACTTTCTCCTAATCTCTTAACTTCTCTTAAACTCCTGTGATGATGCCATAAATGATAATTTTATTTGATAGAGCTTATTTTCCTAAAATAATGATAATTTCTTTAAATTATATTGCTGTCCTTCAATTTGTTCTCTCCAAATCTTGCTCTAATTATTTTCTGGAAATACTGCTAAGGTAACAAATATCAATTTCTAAGAGCCCTCTTATTGGGACTTTTAATGCAGCAGTAAAATATTTATCTCTTCCCTTCAAACTTCTAAAGATTTTGTGTTACTCTAAGTTTTATTATAATTAGTACTAATTATCAGGGATAACTCAGGTAATTATTTTCATAACTTTGAATAAGAATTCCATGTTTTCCTGGACTATAAAAGGTAGTAAATTGAATACTTGTCATTTAATGTTATTTGTATCACAAAGGAAATAGTCAATATTTCATGATTACTGTATATAAATAGGTCTAATTCCTAAGCTAAAAGTAAAAATTGCTCTTGCCTCTTGAGTTTCACATTATTTTTAACAAATGCTTTAAAAATCATAGGGGAAATAAAGTTTGTGTGCATTTGAGATCATTTTGTAGCCTGTCCATATCTAAAACATTTTCTTTTTCAGTATTTTTTTATTTCCACTAAATTATTATTACTCTTATTACTAATTTAATATTAATCTTAGTTGTAGATCTTTGTAATTTAACTTAGATGGATTAAAAGTGATCTATTAGTCAATTCTAAAGTAACAGATCTTTGACATTATTCCTTGTATTTGTTATGTCACAAGTAATACTATTTTGCTTATGCCCTCAAGACATGACACTATGTGGAAGAATGACCTTCAGTACTTCTAGTAAGTTGAGGTGTGCTCTGCTATAAACATCTGATGAGGAAAGATTATGCTGAGATTTTTAAGAGACTGACAACATCTTATCTTATAGCTGCACACATACTTCTTGAAAGCAGGAAAGGCAATTTACCCTCCACTGTGACTATTTATTAGCTTTTTAATTGTCTTGGACTACTTCTGTACAAGAAACCATTAAATCATTGCAGAAAAGAAAGAATGTGCACGGTGGGTGAGAGCATCTGTGTTGTTAATTTCTAAGTAAATAAATATCGCCTATTTGAACATGATTTTGAACACCTGTTCAAGAGCAATTTCAGGTAATATTATATTCTTGGTCAGTTACTGTTCAAGCACTTGTTGATGGACTGGATTACTGAGAAGGACAAAACAGCAATTTCCAGTCACAACTGCTCTCAATTTCGTGGTAGGAATACTTAGAAACGGGCATCTAGATTTGATTCCCTAGAAATAAATTCTGTCTTTGAATGAAAAAATACAGCTTTTGAGGGAAAAAAAAAAAATCACTAAAAATAGTAGGGTCTCCTGTTTTGTTTCAGTACGCGCAAAAACCTCTGTATAAAAAATTTGATATGACAATGTCACAGATGGAGTGGCTTCACTCGTAAGAGAGAAGCAACAATGTATTTATGGATATAAAACAGAAATTTAACCAAGCTCGTTAGTAAAAATGAAAGTGGTTTAACAAGATTCAGTGGCAAAGGTACACTTGATTATTTATTATACAGACAATAAAGTCAGACAAAATTATCAGGGATTCAGGAAGGACACCCTTGAATTCTAAAATTCTTCTTAAAGAGGAGTTTGGGTGCTACAGATCCTCTACTAGCTTGTTCAATGTTTATGTCTAAAGGTTTATATGTGCACAATCAATTATATCAGTTAAAAATTTAAATTTTAGCATGCTGTAAATCACTTACCAAGGATCTCTTGCAGCAAGGAGTGTCTCAAACTCGAGGAGTAACCTTGAGAGGTGCCCCTATTAAGGGGAACATCCTGATGTGCAGCTCACTGTCATGCAAGAGAGCTCAACTGTTTCTAGAGGAAGATAACTGAATTATAGCCATACCAGCATGCTGACCACAGAAGTTAATTTCTATCACACTTGGCTCAAGCCAGATCTTGACCAGCGCTATTTTTGGGTAATAAAAGTGGCCTCAGATTGGCTCTTGGCTGTTGTGTTGTTATCTGTCTCCCTCACACACACTATGAGACTGGTGCAGCCATCTCAACTGCTACTGGTGGTTATCACTTGAGCAGAGTTATGGGAAATAAAGGTCAGGTTGTGGGGCAGCACTTTGTCACCCACAAGAAAAGGTTATTGAAATACATGTCTGAAAAGTAAGCTGAAGTTACACTCTCTTTGAATAAAAATATGAATCGGAAATATAAACTTCATGCATGAACCAATGCTCATGGAAATCAGCAAAATTCTTAGATCCTGTTAGACTATGGATGTACAAAGGAACTGAAGCAGATCTTAGGATCTCATGCAGTGTTTTTCTACTTTATATGTATAACAGACTGACTCTTCTCACACAGGTGTCAAAAAGATCAGTGATAGGAAGTGAACTTGAATACGGACCAAATCCTGTGTGAAAGATTCAATAAATAAATTACCTGCTGGCAGATCTCTTGTGTTGCCTTTTGGATGGGACTAGTTGAGGTCTGATATGACCTCAGATTTTGTTTGCTTTATTAGTGTTTCATTTATTTTCAAACACACAATAGTGATAATTCTCAAAATAATATTTTTAAGAGCATATGGATAATAGACACTGGCTCTATCCTCGGTAGCTAATCCTTGCGTTTTTCTATCTAACCATGTGAACTTACTTTATCAAAAACACTTCAATGAAATCTTAACTTTTCATTTTTCTGCCTTCAAGGTGATAGTTTCTAAAGTACCTTAAGGTCATAAGTACGTGATTTCCACTGACTGCTAATTGCAGTTAAACAGCTGATTTTCCCCTCACAAAGTAGGTGGGTGACAACAACTAGATTTTACTGAAGGTAACACCAGAGGTCACACATCTAAGTACCCTACTAATTGTATTTAAGATTTATTCTGTGTCAGATTATTTTATAAACATTTAATATTTTTAGCCTTTATCTGTAGCACACATCATTCTCTCTAATAAATTCTCTGCTGTTGCTATATCTAAGATTTTAGCCAGCCTATTGACCTTTAAATTCTGCTGTCCTCCCTTCCTCCGGCAATTGATTTTTTTTGCCATGGGCTCTAATTTTATGACAGTGTACTGAAAATATTTCTGAAGGAAGTACGAAGAAAATGTTAACTCTTCCAAAAGAAGCATTTATTTCACAGTCAGAAGATTTTCGAAGTGAGAAAAGAGGTGACACCTGATTCAATGACTTGAGTAGTTCCTGACAGTCATGTATTTCTGTGACTTACAGTGCTTCTGAAATTAGCTGACTCCCACAGCATTTCCATGAAGAAATACCTACTGTCTTTCTAAGATCTATTATGAGCTTCAACCTACTTTTAATTTTTAAGTTGAAGCATATTATTCGTGTGATCATATTCAAAACTTGTATAGGATATGTTCAGAAATCTTTAGGCAGCTCACAGGAATCCAGGAATCCGTGTTCAGTTTGGATAGGCCAAAACTGGTTACAATTCAAAGATGTTATTTTGCGTTACGGACTCTATATATATATATATATATCTTTTTTTTTTTTTCAAAATCAACTATAATGCTAAACTTAAAATTAGTTGTAGGATGTGGGTGGACTACAATATGCTAAGTCATCTGTCACATCCCAATTCTACATTAGCATTCAAGCGATCCTTTTCTCTCTGATACTCTACCATAGAGCTATTTATTTTGCTTTCCTTCTTAATTTACTATGCCATGCTTTTCCACTAGGTAGTTTCAATAATAAAATATAACAGATACTGGAAAATGAAATTAAATTTAACTTTCAAAGGCTCCCTCCAAAGGCTGAATGAGTCACATTGTTTAGGATACCTCTGAGATATCATTGTACTTGTTCTAAGTGCTTGTGTTTTAGGACAATGCTCATTTGATGTTTTTACCAGCATTAAGCTCACTTTTTAAATGAAAAATTTCTAACTACAGAACAACACAGAAAACACAGAAGAATTGGCTTTCCAAACTCCATTGCTTCCTGCCATATTCCCATACTTATTGTGGAAACAAGAATCCTTGAGGACAATGTCAGGTTACTTTGTTACCTGGCACAAGAGATATGAAACAATGGTAAATGAGGTTTGCATGCTGTGTAACTTTATCTAGAACAGACAGGCTTCTTATTATTTTGTTCATTTTTGTTCAGTAAATAAGAACATTCAGGCTAGTATTTCACTAAAGAGAAGACAAGAAAATAAAAATTGACCAAATAGGCAAAATTTAAAATGAACTCTAGTAAAATGGAAAAGGAAAGAGGAGTGACCAAGAAAATTCACAATTTAGAAGTAGTATGAAGCACATATTTTAACTGAAAGTCCTAGAAAAAATATGTCTATTAATAAATTAATTACCTATAATGTTGACTAAACATCCTTAGAGTAATTCAGGCTTTTGTGAGAAAAAAGAAAATAGTCTTTGAGTAAGGAATTATTGCTTCTTTAGAGAAAATCACTGATGACAAAGGGCACATAATATTAGAAAATATATACATAAATGCATATATTAGTACACCTGAAAGAGCAAGTTAAAAATTACTTTACTTAAAGAACTCCAAGTTGGAGATGTGTAAGAATAATTGGATTGGAGAAAGCAAATGGAAACTTGAGTAAATGAGGAGTATGTACTCTACTTTTTTAGATTATGGGAACACAAATAATTGATTTCTAGTTATGTGGTTTTGTTTGTGTATTTTATCTGTACAAATTTAATTTCTGTTGTGTGTAAATTTGCAAAGAAACAACTTGATTCAGCCTAAATCCAGAATTTTTACACTTAGTAGGGATTAATTGAAGGTAATTCTAATAATTTATAATTTATTTTATATCCAGTTCTCTTGCAGTACATGCAAATAAAAACTTTGGGGTTAGGCAGTTTTATTCAGTATACAGTGAAAAAAAAGGCATGAATTTCGGTTGCTATATATATCATTAACTCGTGCTGGAGCATCGTTGTCATGCAGTACAAATCTCAATGACTTTTTTTTTCCTCATCATAATTTCACACTGCAGTGCCAGAATGATAGACTCATAATGGGCTCCCTACAGACACATACAGAAATCATTTTGTCATGGTTATCTCACCTTATAACAGCACCGAAAGCGGTTGGTCTCCATGGTCTTGCATTAAACTGTCACATCATTGTTAAAATCCTCTGTTTCAGGAAATGGTGTCCGTACATCTTGAGTGCTGTGAAAAATAATGACTTCATTGCCCATACCCAGTGGTTCTGTAAAACCAGATTACTCATTTATTTATATGGGAGGGGAAAACATTTTTCATTAGTAAGGGATTTTAGTAATTAACCATTTTCCTTGCTTGTTTAGCTGTCTCAAATTGATCATACCAACATTTTACCATGCCAGCACTAAATTTTGAAGCATTTTTTTTTTTCTTTTGTACTTTAGCTTCCCTTGATTTTCAAGCCATTTTAAATATACTCTAAACAGGATTTTTTTTGCTTATGATTATTTAATTTCTCATACTAAATATTGCTCAGGTACTCCCCTCAGAGGCCACTTACTTGATTTTTAAAAAATTTTGGCTATTCATTTTCCAGTCTTTTTGTCTTTTCTCCTGACCACAGTTGCACATTGGTTCACTGAAACCCTAGATGGAAGAAAAATTTATTATCCTGCTTCTGTTAGAGAAAAAAACTGCACTGAGTCAAACTGTTTGGCTCTAAGGTCAAATCTTGTTCTTATTTAATAAAAGCTCCCATTTTAATCATGCAACTAGAAAGCAGCATCTTTCTGTTCCAGAAATGTAAGATAATGAGCTGGACTACCTTGAGTACTTAGCAAACAAAATGTATTTGGTATATTAATGACACATCTAAGAATGGTAAAGATAAGTGTATTATCTAGTATGCCCCTTTTTCATTTGAAAGTAAAGCAATGTTCTCTTTCAAGGAAAGCCACATTTTTTAAATCTATTCAAAATTACATGTTTGGTGCCAGTCCAGCCATGATCATTGGCAACAATGCAAATGACTGTCCACAATGAATCTGGATAATGGGGTTTATTGAAGAACAGTCCAGATAAGAGCTCTTACTGTAGTTGGTTATCCCACTTACACCATTTCAGTGCTACATTTGCCATGGTTTGATTTTTTGGGACACTCAGGCAGAAAGACAAGGTGCTTCATGCTGAGCTGCTGCTCAAAGTTATCAGTCTTGGGCATTAGCAACCAGAGTCCCTATGCACATCCTGCCTTCCCCCCCGACCCCCCACTCCCCCCCATTTCTCTGATCTCCAGGCTCCTGCCACACTTCCAGGATATTTCTTCCAGTCAAGATCTTCAACTTCTTTCTTACCACCCCTCTTCTCTGCAACATCACTTCTTGTTCGCAGGAACTACTGTTGTTCAGCACCAACTCTCTCTGAGAGCTTGGGCTGCCCTCCCCAGTTCTCTTAGTGCAAATTTATGATTAAATGGATGATGCTCTCACGGCATCTTAACTGGAAGATTCAAGACATGCAACATCTATTTGGTCACGGTGTTATCAAAGTTTACAATAAGGCCACATGATGAGTGCAGCTAACAAGTTGCAGACTTCTGCCACACCCAAATCTCCAATTATCTACTGTCTGCTAGCATGTATGATTTAAGCTTTTTAAATTTTTTTTCCTCTGATAGTCACACTAAGGATTTCTATTTTGATGAATGGTTACCAAATTTCAGGGAAGTCAATTTAACCAGTTTCACTGGGATTCACACTCACCAACTTTGCCTCTATTAATTCTGGAAAATTAGAGAGCTTCCATTACTTCTTTACATGGTAGAATTTATGCAGAATTTGTCAGCAAGAGGCAAAAATTAACATTCAACTTAGTTCAAATGCTTAATGGTATGAGCCATTTGTCACTTAGACTTAAGGTTAATCTTCAGACTATTTGTAAAAACTTATGTTTGGGTTGTTACTAGTATAAAATTTTGTCCTGAATAGTTTGCTTATAAGGACAGCTAATTTAAATGGACTTAGGTATCTAAGGATATGTGAATACGCTAATGGACTGTTGAATTATTTAAAAGAAATTAACAATGCTCCATGTCCCCTGAGATACCTATTTGTAAAAAAATGACATTCGTATTGCGCATCTGCTGGGCGAGGAGAATGTCACAGTTTCCTGCATGAGATGAGAATTTTAGTCTCTTTGACAGAAAAGTGCCCATCTGGTTATTAGCATCCAGATGTACTATTATTATTTCTAATACCATTTTTCCATTCTATTTCTTTTACAGTGAATTGATCAAGAATATTATATATTGATGTCAGTTTAAAATGTTAGAAAAATAGAGAAAGATATGTGTACAATAAAGCCACAATAACCCCAATAAGAAAGGAAAGCAGAAACCCAAATGGAAGAATGACAAGTAAAAACCTCTCCTTAAATCCTTTTAAATATATTGCTTCTAATGCATTTTCACTAAGGCAAATTTTGACAATATAAATATGTTATATTTTCTTGCAACTGCTTCCACAAATTTATAATTTTTTCCTTATATTTGAGCAATAAATCTTGCTATTCTTTTCACTCGAGCTGTAAGTCCTGAAAATCACAAATGTAAGCAGAGATTCCTCAGGCCTAGAGATATAAACGAAACACTTATTAGTTGTCCCTGTGCTACCTGTGGTAACGAGTACGTTCAGCATCTTTCTTGGAACAGAGCTCTTTGTCCTGTCATGGCAGCTTTTGATCTGTGGGAGGTATCCAGATGTTGTTCTTATGCCCTTTGTTTTGATGTGGCTTTATAAATTTGTCTGCTGTAATGACATCCTCTCAAAAAGACAGAGACTAATGGTAAAAGAAAAAGAAAAGAAGAAAAAAAAGAATTTTCTTTTTTTACAGGAATGGAAGAAACCACTATGATGTTTTTCATCTTTAAACAAAAATTTTATGGGGCACTGGAAAATTAGAATAGATTGAAAGAAAAGCTTGGGATATTTCCTGCTGTAGCATAAGAAAAATCAGCAAGCTTTACCTTGCACAGTTTTTATAAAATCATCCTGTCAGAGGATATGGTTTTCTATTCAGGCCCACTGTATGTTTTTGTGTGACATCTCTCTACCACAAGTCTGTCTTTATTTTTCTCTGCAAGGGCAAATTATACAGATTTGGGGTTTGGTTTGGGTTTTTTTTTTAAATAATGGGATACATGTACTCTCTGCTATATGTTTGTTCTTAATTCCTATTGAAATTTGTTCAGCAGTCTTCAATCAGCTCTCAAGTAAGCTTTATCTCCTCTACAAATAACTCCTACACTTGTACAAGTAATTTTAATGTGGCGGTTTTCTCCTTGTTCTGAAGTTTTCTGCTTTTATTTATACTAGGCTCAGACAACTGAGGGCTCAAAAAAATAAAAAATATTAGCTGAAACCCTATTATAGATTCAGGGTGGTTTGCAGAAGACAAGATAACTAAATTATGGATATCCTCCTTCTCTTCTTCGCCTCATGGCGATAGTAACGGCTTAACCTTGGATGGCCAGATGTAAAACAAATCATCTATATGCAGATTTAGAACACTGAAACATCTGGTAGATGAGATTTGTTCTTTAGCTCTTCTAGATTAATCTAGGTCAGTGGAATTTCAAAAAAGCATAACAGTTTGCTATATTGTATCTCTTGCAGAACTTTATTATTTCCTTCTTTATACTTGAATGCACCCAGTATGCATATACCCACAAACCATATTAAAAGAGTGATTAAGATTTCAATATCTAGAAAAGCCAGAATTAATGTTGCCAGTGTGATTTCCTGTACCGTCTCTGTTCCTTTCTGTGTAAATGCATTATAATTTGATGTTGAATAATTTCTTTTTGCTTACATTATACTGCTTCTATATATGTACTTTAATACTCCTATATGTCAGTTAAATTCCAGAATATTGGTTGTGTTTAGGGAATTATGTAAAATTTTAGATTAAGTGATAATAACTCCTTCCTCTTCTTTTTTGCTGGATTCTAACAGTTGAGGAGACTGATTTATTAATAATAATATTGGGTGCAGTAATAGTTCAATTATAAATGTAATCTTGATTTTTTGAGATTTTTTAGAAACACATTCAGGCTACTAATACGTGTTCTTAACACAAAGCTGACATGTTATCATAGGAAAATTTTTGTGCAAGTTATTTTATATCTTCTCTTTAATATTAAATACTAACACAATTCATAAATGCAAATGTAAGAAGCTCATGAGAATGATGAGTACTTCTATAACAATCTCTAATGAATGTGTGTACTGGTAGAATCTCTCTGTTGGTAAGGTTTTCTACTATGTAATTTAAATTTGTTTAGGTTTATTATGATACGTTTTGCAATATGTATTCTTCAACCTAAATAGTTGTTCACATTTTTTGGCTATTTTTCTCATTGGCAAACAGAAACATTCATATCTCCTTTCAGCCTACATTTTGCTGCACCATGCAAACTAGAATATCTGAGTCCTCTGTTCTGTGACAGGCTTTCATTTCCCTGGTCATTCTACCAGTCTGTTTTACAGGCTTTGGGGTTTTTTTTGTTATGGAACCACAAAAAAACCCAGTTGAAAAGGGACCTGAGAAGATCACTTTGGTCAACCTTTGATTAGAAAGAGAGCCAGGGTGAGAGTATCTAGCACCCTGTCCAATTGCCTCTTGAAAATCTCCAGTGATAGCGAACCTACCATGTCCCTTGAGGGGTTGTTCCAGTGAACAAGCAGACAGATCTTCCTCACATCTTCCTGAAAAAGCTTTTCTCTAATGAGACCCTTCCTTTTGTTTTAAGGATGTGCATTTGAAATAGAAAATACTGTGATATTTGTCTGCCTAAAATCCAGTCAGCTCTGTAGACTGGCTGTTTGACCTCAGAGAAGGTTTTAAATAAAGTTATTTGGAACAAAGATATAAAAAAATGTGATCTCAACAACTAGAGTTCACACATCATTACTTGAGGTGTAGACAGTTCAGTTTCCCAATGTGCTTCATTTTTGAACACATAACCTGTGTGCAAGAGATTCACATATAATCTACATTAGTAACTGGCTTAACTTGACATTTTAAGAGTTGAGACTTTAAAGACTGTAACATAAAATATTTTTCAATTTTATGTTTTCATCCTTTAAAAATGTCTAGGACTCTTACCACTATATAAAATTATTACTTTGATGTAGAGTGTCTGGATTCAAACTCCTGGACAATCCTAGACCACATTTGTATTGGTAAAATTCAGTAGAAGCTAATAGAGCCATACAAAAGTTAGACATATGTTGTTTCATTTTAAAAAAATATGTATATCATTAAAATAAAATGTAATACCAAAGATCTCTTGCCATTAGTGAATAAGGACTAGACCTAGTAGATTTAAACAACCAGGGAGGATGTGTCCCACATTTCTGACATATTTATAATGCAGATTCCCTTTTCTTTCATTAAGAAAGGAATACTTTCCGCTAAGAATGAGAATGTGGAATCATAAGTCTCAGGTATCAAACATTAGAAACTTATATTCATTACATATTTCTATTGAAAAAAATGATATTTTTTAGATTTGACCTAGAGTTTCTAGGATTATTTATGACACACAGAAAATACTTTTCCTTATATGATTTATTCCTTAATATTAGGCTACAGGAAAGAAAATAATGTTGAGGCTTTGATATATGAAATATGTTTATGAGTCAGATAACTGCATATATATTTTAACAGAATATCTACAACTCTATGAAAATTACTCTATTTTTAAAACAACTTCATATATGTAAGAGTCCTGCAAACAAAGTTGCTTTCACAAATTTACTTCACAGTAAATCTTATTATGTTTTGGAATTTTTTTTTATCATTATGTTTTATCTTACATTTATATTATATAAGGAAACTATGGATAGTATCAGTGGAAATAAAGATTTCATCCTCATCTGAGGAGGAAGTCCAAATAAAGAACTATAAAGCATGAAAGTTGAAAATATTTACTGCAGTGTGTGTTTTGACAAAAAAAATAATGAAGTTATATCTTTAGTAAATAATTATGATATGCTTTTCCAGTTCTGACCCCAGAAACTCTGAGTTATGAATTCTTTCCTTGTAATAATTGAAGCAAGATAATTAAATACTTCTAACTCATCTTTTGTATGTGTTTTACCCTTGCATTTTCAGTGTAGAGAAAGTCGTGTAACAGCTGCATCATCTGTTATATGCTCTGATGATAGCTATTTGCCACTCAGTGAAAGCAATATCAAAATATTTTTTAAAATCATAATTTTTGCCTACTTTTTATACTAATATTTACCCACTATTTTATGATAAACTTCAAATTACTTATGATGTGATATGATAACATACAGTACTGTAGTATTCTATACATGTATTTTATATGTATATTATATAATTTTATATTATTTTTAAGGAGCACTCTAGAGTAAACTACAAATAATATCAGGACATTTTTGCATAAAAGATTCCCATTTTTTTTTTCTCAACTGTTTGAAAGGATTTACATATGGGACACATGCCTTTTCATTTGAATGCATGGAGATATTCATTCAGGAGTCGGTGTCTCTCTTATACCCCTTATCATTGGCTAATGGAGAGAGGAGCTGGATGGATGAAGGAATAGAATTTTTTCCTGGTTCATAGAGCACTATGTTGGCTCTGCTAAAGTCATCTTATGACATCAGAGGTTAGAGCACAAATGTGTGGAGCATTCATACAGAGAAACTTATTTTCATATTTTCAGATGTATGGAGCTGATTCACTTATATCATATAAAAAATGCAGAAATATATATATTTATTTTATTTTGTTGTGTATTGCAATGTTATTATATCACAAGTAATTAAGTATGAATACATGGATTATAATGTAGCCAAAATAATTCCTCAACTCATTCTTGATTTAAAAATAATACACATGAAGCTTATTTTTCTGAATCAACTCCTATTGAGTTATTTAATGCTTGTGAAAGAAGTATCATTTTTTAGTATGCTGATCAGCAAGAAATAAACATAATCAAAGTATATTAAATACTATAATATATTATATTAAATTATTATTCTATTCTATTCTATTCTATTCTATTCTATTCTATTCTATTCTATTCTATTCTATTCTATTCTATTCTACTGTATTATATCATATATCATTTCATATTATAATCATTCTACTTCAGCAGAAACAATTTAAGATAAATACAAACACTATTATTGTTTTCTGTCTACAGTATATATTCTGTTAAAAATGTGACAAGAGAAATAAAACTCTATCAATATGTTTTCCTTTCAGCTCTTTCAGAGTGGATAATTCACACAGTATGCACCAAATTCTATTAAAGACAGATTCTAGTTATGCCTTTAATATCTTCCCCTCAATCCATAAGTTTATAAAACAGCAATGAAGAAACTGTGCAATGGAAAACTTTATAAATTAGCTTCTGCTACCTGCAGCTCTGTATTTGCCCCTATGATATTTGCCCTTGCCTGCTAGTGCTGCTGTGACACAAATCCTCAGAATGTCAGGTGCAGCTGCTGGATATTTACATTGTTCCCAAGAAAGGGTGACCTGGTCAGGACTCTTCACAGGGAGTTGTTGCAGCATCACTGCCAGACATGTTGAGAGCTGGGAGTTCATGGGTCACTTCTCAGATTTCAGACTGTTTCACATGTTAGGACAAAAACAGGAGGATTTTTCTGATCCTGATGTGGCAGCAGTAGTTCCTAAAACATTTTAACACTATGAGCAAGACCTATAAAAATGCTAAGTATTTATTTCAAAATGATTAATACACTTCCCAGTAGCTTTTTTTTTCCCATTTTTTTTCCATTTTTAAGAATGTGGTGCTGTTCTCTGTCCCTCTGTACTTGTTAAATTTCAGCCCTTTTAATGAAAAAAAAACCCCAAACCTTATTTAAGCCAGTTTGGAGATAGCTAAGTTTCCAATCTGAATTAGTTTCCAACTAGATAGCTAGTTCTCAGTTATAGGTGCTAGAAGCTAAAATTTTCAAAAGAATATAACTTCTAGAAAACAATTCTAACTTGTTAAGACTTTAAAAAATCATCTGTAACAGCTAAATTAAAGTAGGTTGTAAGCTATGCCTAACTTTGTTTTCATAAAGGTCATAATGCTCTAAACCACAAGCAAAAGGAATACATCGTGCTGGTTTTTTAATAGACTCACATGCAGAACAAATTTTTATTTTTATTTTCTTCTTCTCTGAATTTTATATTTTAAGTGTATAATGTATGAGCTCATTTCATTGCTGTCAGTAATTTTCTTACCCCTCCTCTCAAAGTTTCTTTGATATTGAGTATCATCAAAACAAATTAAAATATATAGGTCTTGATTCACATTATACGCCCTTTAGAATAATTCTTCATTATACTTCAGATTAAATCTTGCACCTTTGGTTGTTATTTGTGAAAATACTATTTCATCTTGTCTTCGTCTAGCACATGTAACTTAGGGGCAAGTGGGTAACTCTGCCCTGTTTCCCCTCAATGAAAGCTGATTTAATTTTATTTTTGCTTTGTAGATCTACTAAACAATTTCTTTCCGTGTTCTTCAAGAGCCCTTTGCAGCCCCCACTGCTGCTGCTGCGCCCCCGTGCCCTGTACAGTGTCTGTAAGAAATAAGAAAACTGAGCAATTCTTTCTTTATGCAAATTTAATGAGTCTTCAGATTTTTGTTTTAATGATGTGCACTTTGCCTCTTCCAGAAGCAAACCCAACAACCTTATGTGCCATAACTGAGTGCACGTTACCCATCCTGAGACCGGACGCACACAGCACACCTTTGCTACGCCTCGGTTGATTTGTACTCTGCATTTTGTTACTCTCCACAGCAACAAGGACAACACAGGGGATAGAATATAGTTGATACTCTTTCTCACATTGATGTAGCAAAATTTAAAAAAAAGGTATTGAGCAACCTGATTTAGTGGAAAGTGCCCCTGCCCCTGGCAGAGGGCTTGGAACTAGTTAGGTCAGTCCAACTCAAAACATTCTGTGATTATATCACAAAAATACTAAAATTACTCCAATACAAGAAAAACACTTGAAAATCTCTACCTTGTTTTCATACAGCTATAAATGTCTTCTTGCATTCTGGAAGCATTTCCTACTTCATTTATTGCTTTATTCCATCAATAAAGATGTATTTGTAATATTGAATAAGAAATGAATAAAATTTAACTGTTTATAAATAAAATACAGAACTCTGACCTAAAGTTTTCTTTTCCAGGGGAATATGGATCATAACACCTCTGGGTTTTAGTTAAAGAACACTATTTGAAATACACGTTTCATGTTAATAGCATACATAATGACAAAGAAAATCAAATATATTACTTCATTTTCAGGTTTTTCAGGCCAGTACTGTGAAACAGAAATGAATGAGTGTGATTCAGCCCCCTGCTTGAATGGTGCTGTTTGTCAGAATGATGTCAACAGCTATGATTGCTTTTGCCCTGAAGGTAAGTTGTTCAAAATAATTTATTTTTATTATCTTTGACAATTTTCAAAACTGCCTGCAGTTTGCAAAACATACTCTTGATAGACTTCAAAGCCATTGCTAAAACTTCCTTTCTATGAAAGCCATTAATTCCTTTCCAAAATCTTGTTGGCATCTTCGTCCACCAAGTCAATGTGTCTACCCAAGCAACCATGCTCATTAAGACTGGAAGACAAATTAAGAATGGAGACAAATATACTTGTAAATGCTACTTTTTTTTCAGATAGAACATAATGATTTTGGCAAAGTTTGAAGCAGTGGAGAAAACACAAATGAGCAGTACATTAATTCATTGGAAAATATCAATAAGCTTACAAAAAAATATTTTTACCTTCATTAATAATGTGCAGATTTCTGACTGATCATAGCAAGCCACAATGGTCATAACGACTTAAATAGGCCATCACTAAAAAAATCTATTAGAACTTTCACAGACAAAAATAATATGATTTCCATTACCAGTGGTCTGTTTCTTTAAAAATGCACACTGCTCGTTGTTATCAGTACTGTATGAAAAAATTAGTGATTTCAGTAAAAAAAAGGGTCAAAGAAAAACTAAAATGTTTTAAAACATTTAAAATCACAGTTTATTTCTGAAATGCTTTCACAAATGGGTTTCTTATGAATATTTTAAATGGATTTTTAGTTAAAAATAAAGCCAAGGTTGTCACTTATAACCTGGTACATTCTATGTTTTAGTCTTGCTTTTATTTTAATCTTCAAATTCTACTGTTTTCTAAATATGGACTCATGGTAGCTGATTTCATAGCTGACAATATTTCAGGTATGTATATACAAACACAGGCATTCCAGTGGTGATAACTTCAGAAACTCATCACAAGAGATGAAATTGCCACAAATAATTCTCATAAGTACAGTCTCTGTCATTAGTTAGCTTAAATTAGAAGACAATATTAGAAGATATTGGAAGGTAGATGGAAATTAACCTTGGAAAAGATCATTTTGCTGTTTCAGCCTGCCTGACCAGCTTATACAAAAATAAATCTTGGCATCCACATTGCTAATTTTGTGGCTTACGTATTACCTGTGAGACATGGGTCTGATTAAACTTTAAATGCAAATAAGAACTGTTATTTTATACATTATTAATGAATTAAGGGTAATTCTAAAGCTTTATGACTTAAGGATCAGTGGAAATTGGTTCCATGGTCAGTTTGAGAAATTACAGGAATGCGGCTTGTACAGAGGGTACCGATAGCTTAGCATTAGTCATGGTCTTCCTGCAGCCATGGCCTGTGACAGCACTAATGACACTCATTTTGTAGCATGACCATGAATTAGAATACATTTACAAGAGCATGAAATGTCAGATATTGGAGAGGAGATTTTCTAGCAATTTCAGCTACAAAAAGACACTGTTGGACCTCTGAGTTTGCTAGAAGTCTTTACGACGCATGAAACCAGGGTTGTTTAGTCAGGAAAAGAGGAGGCTCAGGGGATCCTCAGTGCTCTCTCTTTTATTGAGGAGGGGGTCTGTCTCTTCTGCCATGTCTCTAGTGAAAGGATGAGAGGAAATGGCCCCAAATTGTGTCAGGGAAGGTTCAGATTAGATATTGACAGCTAAGAAAAAAATCACTGAAAGAGTGATTAAACACTGGAATAATTGTCCCGGGAGCTAGTGAAGTCACCATCTCTGGAAGTGTTTGAGAGGTGTCTGGATGCATCACTTGGGGTGGTGGTTCAGGAGTGATTGTGGTGATGCTGGGTTGTCAGGTGGACTGGATAATCTGGAAAGCCTCTTGCAACTTTGATAATTCTGGGGTTCTGTACAACAAAAAAGTAGAAAAGCAACTATTTGAAAACTGATTTTTAAAAGAGATTTTAAGAGCTGATTTTTATTTTGACAGCAGATGTCCAAATCTCAGCCTCCCTTCATCAGTAATGTTGTCAAAATGGCAGCAGACACATAAATTCTTAAGTCTGCTCAACTAAAAGTTGAACTGGAATAATGAACATACTGAATCCTCAATTTATGCTTTTACTTATTTACTCCTTTTAAAGTATATTTGACAAAAAAAAATGCATTTACCTATTAATGACAGAGCAGAAAAAACTTTTAGAATGATCTCTCCATAAGGATTCAAGTTCATTTTTTACAAGAGTAAATTGAAAATAAGGGATCTAAAGACATTGCTTTAGAAAAACAAGGCACAGATATAGCTGAATAATGCATAGCTCTTTGGTTGGATTTCCAAGGATTTGAAGGCCTGAACTGTGAAATCAACTTTGATGAGTGCACTTACGGCTTCTGTAAAAGCAATTCAACTTGTTTAGACCTGGTTGCAGACTACAGCTGTGCTTGTCCTCCAGGATTCACTGGTAAGATTTCTTTTAACTTGGAAAAGAATTAAATAGTTAAATAATTAAATTTAATAGTAAAACTATTTATTTTCTTTTCTGAAATTAATTGTACTTAGTTCAGTGTTTTAGCATTAATAAAAATAAAATTAATTCAGGTTTCTGTGCAATTGATAATCTGTTTTAATTTCCCTCCAAATATGATAAAAATGAAAGCAGTGCGTGTATGGAAAGCAAAAGTGTATTTTGCATAGGAGAAAAAAATTGTTCAAAAACACCAAGTCTATGAAAGATAGCTGAGCAGGTAGCTGTTGCTAGTTTTTTTCAGAAGATTTTATCACAGCCATAATTGATTGAGATGGTAACAAGAACACAATTTTAGTAAGATGACGCTTTGTTTTCTTTAAGAAAGGTGCCATCAGATCCTTATGATAAATTGCTTGTAAGTTGCACAATTATTTGTGTGTCTAACAGATTTAAGAAAAAAGCTATTGCATCAGGAAGAGCCTTCAAGGCTCTATTTTCTGCCAGAAGCAGCTAATCAGGATCATGGGAAATCAATAAAACCTTCTCCAAAAATATGCCATCTAAAGAACTATGCCAGCCACTGAACACTGACTTTCAGCTGCTGATTTCAGAGAGGCAAATGGAGAAGCATCAGTCATAAGGAGCAACAGGAAGACAAGCATTGGCAGTCTAAGAAATCATACAGTTAGTGGATCTTGTAATAAAAAGCCAAACTGATTTGTCCAGAGAGCTCAAAATATGTGGGGATCAGTGGAGAGGAAAGGAAAAAAAAAATGGATGAGATCTATTATGGAGAAAAGTCAAAGAAGCAAGTAGAATAGTGAAGGATGAGGAGGCAAAATTAAGTTAGTTGTGAATAGAACATTTCAGGTCAATAGTAACACCAGTGATGTTCAGTTTGGAAATTCTTCATTCATATTTTTTCAATGGTTAAAAGTAGGAAGACAGGACATAAGGAATCTAAGACAATATACAGAGATTTAGAATCCATGAGAGCAATAGCAGGTGCAATTGCCACCGACATCTGTTAGTTTTCTTGATTCACATAAACATATTCTTATATTATTCAGCATTACAAAACTGAGATGTGATATATTTCCTGTAAGATCTTATTCTCCTTTTTACTTTGGTAACTGGCTTTGCTGTCATGAGTTTACACAGTATGTCTACTTTGCATCAGTTTTGAAAATAACAGAGGTGATTATAAAGTATTTTTTACTATAGATAGAAGTTTAATGCAAAAATTTTAAAATAAGAAGCTTTTAAAACCTTCTCATGTACTGCTAGAATCAAAATGGAAAATATCTAACTTTTCTGCAGTAGGTTGTTAACAGTCAGTTTGAACTGGGTAATGCAGGAAAGTTCATTTGAAAATACAGCAACACTGGTTTGGGATGTGATGAAGTCCACATTATAGAACCAGAACTACAAATTAAAGTGTGTGTGTCACTAAAGAAGCCTGGGACAGAGTATGTGTTCCTTAGGAGGAACTCTTTATACTGTATTTATACTGAGGCAAACAGTTTGTGTGTAACAACCTTCTTCATTCCAAGACAAGAAGGATTCAGGATCTGTCTACAATAAAAAAGATACAAGTGAGTTATAAGTAGATTTTAATGGATACCTTGAGGTCTATATTGAATTCATAGAAGTTCACATGACTGCATAATAGGCTAATATGAAAAAAGCTTAATTTTCTCCTGCGTTTCCGACACGAGAGACTTTCCATCAAGAATGTGCTATTGATCTCACTTCATACTGGCTTTTTTTGTGAGACAGGACAGCTCCCACAAGAAAACAAATAAGCCAGCCCACTGACTGGAATTAGAAGCAGGGACAAGAATCCTCCTGATTACACTGAATATTTTTTGTCTGTGCTCATGCATTTTGTACCATTAATTCACAGTCAGTCATTGTGGATCTCATTAGGTCTGCTTTCTCCAAGCCTTCCAACAACTGCTTCAACCTCTCTAGAAAGAGTCTGTGATACAAAATGCTAGGTATTTAGGCTTCTATCTTCTACAAAAGGCAAACAGCGGCAAAAGAGTGTTCCATGTTCTTCTGAGTTTTAAGATTTATATAAATGGCAAGCAAAGATATTGCTTTAGTAACAGTGATACACTCAAAAGCTATTTAAGGGCTAAAGGAAACATAGTGTGTATATATATATATAAAATTTTTATCCACTTAATATTTAAGCAATGTAGAAATTGCATAGTTAATGTAGAAAAGCACCATAAATAGAGCAGTTAGTTGATAACAATTAGCTCTGATGAAGGCACATGTTAAAAAGTTCATCAACAGATCTGCTAACGTCCTGTCAATCACACCTTGCAGTCTTCTGATAATACTTGATCAAGAACTAACATTTGAAAAAGTCCACTAAATGTATAAGACTGGTTTTTATCTTTTATTTTCTCTTAAACACACTTTTTCGCCCTATAATATTAAAATCAATTTCAAAAAAAGTTTACCTTTATCATCTTAGATGGTCAGGTATAAAATTGTTTTAGGCCTGGTCGTTTGCTTATTTTCCTGTTTACTATCTGCACATGGCGGCATCAATTCTGATTGGGATCACATGTCTCGTGCACTAAAGCTCTGATGGAAGGGCAGCATGGGACAGGAGGGCATCCTTGAACAGCCTTGGATGAATCCCCCTTGAACCAGGCTGTGCTGCTCCACAGGTGGTGGATCTTTGTCCTTCCCTGAGAGCAGAGCTAGGAAGAGGCAGTGCCACAAGTACAAGAGGGAGTATGGGTGGATGGTGGAAGCAACTCTCTCCTGCTGAGGAAAGCCAGCAGGACGGGAACACCCAAAGCATCTGAGAGGGTTTTGAGAGGAACAGCTTTTGTTGCCAGCCAAATTGTTTGCTGCTGAAAGAGTGAGCATCAGAATTCCGGCAGCCTTTGGAACTTGCTGCATAGAATTTCCTTTACTCTGTCCAAGACTGGCAGCTCCTGAGAAAGACCAGGAAAATACTTTCTCTACAATCAAAGTTTGCTCTCAAATGCCCTCCCATGATAATCTGTATATACAGGATTATAGTAATTATCCTGTAGTAAGAGCTACTGGACAAATGGACTGATGGCAAAAATGCTCCCTCCTTCCTTCCCTGTATTTTATTTGATTTTGCCAGTTAGGGGGGTTTTGAGAACATCTGTCAGTTGAGATAGGTAAAGGTAGTCCAAGTCTGTTAAACTGGCCAACCTCAAAAATGAGAAAACATCTTGCTCAATGCATCCAAACATGAAGATAGGCAAAATAGGGAATTTTAATATTGAACAGTGGGACACCTTTAGTCCATTAGGTAGCAAGACACCTCAAATTAAAACATCAATGGGAGGGTGTTGAATTCATCAAGAATACAGAAGGAGGAGGCAGTTTTATGAGGTATGATTACTGACTTTTGTCATTATTTGAGTGGATTCTCTGTGGTAATACAAGCCATTGGATGCAAAGAACTCTGTAATTCAGTGGTTTTGTATGAGAAAGGTTGAGGTTCTAATCTTAAATAAATTATGGGATTATATTTTTTCCATCATAAACCCTTTTCGTATTTTAAATGTTGGATGAGATGAATTTAATTATTTACTTATTTAATAATTAATTAAAAGGATTTCAAAGCTGTTCATGTATATGGATGAGCCCTATGCTAGTAAGGTGACACCAGAGAATACTGGGTAGAAAAATGCTTGATTTCAAAGAGATTTTTTACTTCATCACTTAGCACTGAATTTTGTAGTTGTAGTTTACATGCATGAGATTCTTAATCTGACTTCCTCACTTATATCATGGTCCACATGAATTCTCTATGTGTAAAATGATCCTTCCTCTAAGTTTTGCCCATGTCTCATTGATGCTTACCATTTTAATGAGACAGTATGAATCAACAGTCAGAATCTACCATTAGTCACACATTGACTTAAATTTACACAAGAGACAAAATAAGCAACCAAGCCTTCTAATATGCTTTCTGAAGATCAACTCTATATGATTGCCTCTGTCATGTACTATTGGGCTATAGGAATTCTGTAGTAGGTATGGTGGCTAAGCAAGTGGGCACTGCAACACTGAATATTTAGAAACCAGAATTATACAAAAATTTGCAAGGTCGTGCAGCTCAGCTCAAGTCATCACAAGATATCTTTCTTTCAGCTTTCAAAAATCTTTCCTCTGTATTCTTTTCCTGTGGTATTCTATTGTTTTAAGTAAGCCTGCAAAGGCTGGTCTGTTTTAGGCACATTTTGTCTGACATAGATGCTTTTAGTTACTGTCAGGACAACTGCACAGTACACAATTACAACTGCACAGTACACAGTACACAGTACACAAATCCTCATTTCCTTGTTAATCATAAAAAGTACTGTCCCAAGAAATTCAAAGGGGAAAAAAATAAAAAAACCAACTGGCCTGAGAGATCTACCTCTACCCAAAAAGAGGTTCTAGCAAGGTGGGAGTTGGCCCATTCTCTCAGACAGCTAGTGACAGAGAAGAGGACACAGCTGCACCAGGGGAGGTTCAAGCTGGACATCAGGAAGAATTTCTTAATGGAAAGGGTTGTCAAGCATTGGAATGGGCAGACAGTGAGGTGGTGAAGCCATGGATACTGGAGATGTTCAAGAAATGACTGGACATGACCCTTAGTGGTATGGTTTAGTTGACATGGTGGTGATTGATCAAAGGTTAGACTCGATGATCTTGGAGATTTATTCCAACTTAATTGATTCTGTGATCTACAGATGCTCACCCACCCTTAGAGTCAACCACAGAAACTCAATATCGTTTGCATCTCGTGCATCAGATTATTGTTCTACATCAACCAGCCCTTATGGCCATCACAGAGGCAGCTTAAAGGCCAGGTCTTTTCTGTGATGCCCCCCAAAGACCAAGTTCATTTCAACAACATGCCTCTGTCTGAGCACTAGTCAAAGCACTAAGGTTTTCAAACCAAAACAAAAACCTGGAAGCCGATAACAAGAGAGACGGACGGTTCCCTGGGCTCCTGGCCAGCAGAGCTCTGACTCATAGCAGGCTGTGAAGGGCTGACTTCCTTTCCCCTGCTCAGCTGGAACAATGCAGATGGGCTGCTGGTTGCCACAAACACTGTAAATGGCAGGCTGCTGAGGGCAGGCTTTCCACAGTGGGGTGTGCAAACTTAAGATGCTGGAAAATAAACAACATTTATGCATACATGGAAATGTATTCACTGTGTGTTTCTGAGTTATTAGAGAATATTTATTGTCATGTCATGTGTAAGAGTACCTGCTTTCCGTGGAAGGAATTCAGGTTAGAACATATGAATAGGAAAAAAAACTCACTAGAGTGAAGAAAAATCTGTTTAAGTTTCATCATGCTGCAAATTACATTACATAAAAATTTTGATTAAATAGTACATAAAAGGTAATTAATTGCACAAAAGAAAAGCAAATCAATTGTTTCTTTCCAGTCATTTTAAATATAAACAAAGTTTCTTATTTTTTTATGTGAGAAATCAATTGGCTCATTTCTCCAATAGTATTCCACCTGCAAATACCTAGCACAATTGGTTTAAATAAGAGGGTGAGTAATAATAGCTGGAACCACCTGACAAAAGATAAGCTAATTCTTCAATCAAAACTTTAATTAGCTTGTATGAAATTTTCTTTATCTTTGCTCTTCTGAAGATATTATGAGATTATTTTTGTATTCCAGTTTATCCCCATTATTTCAGATATAATGATAGGTTTTTCAGTAGTGATTCCAACTGTCATGCAAAACATAATGTATGTAGAACATCCATTAATATCTTTCTGGGTATGACTACGTACTTAATTACTTTTAGATAAATTGGAAAATAATCATTTTATATGAATAGGCTTGATTTTCAATTTTAAAAATGTTGTCAGTTGCTAGGAGGCTCTTATCAAATAAAAAAAGGAAAAATAATCAAGTCTAGAAAATCCCATACAGTGATTAAAACACACAAGACACTGGAACATGTGGCTGAAATTTTTAGTCTTCCTGAGTTACTGTGGAAAATAAACCTCATTTTTCCTTAAGTCCACATTGTTTCTGTTAATGTCATTAATGACACCATACAATGAACAGTAATATGGCAGCAAAGTGAGCACTGCATACAGCTGAGTACATCGGAAAAATAACATGGATATCTAGACAGAATTTCAATAAAAAGTTTTGTCATAATTGCCTCAAGAAACCTGTAAGGATTTAATTTTCTGTTATGACCTGAGCAATTAGTAAATAAACCCTTACATAAAAAAAAACAACCTTCAAGCAACTTCCCCAGCACACATTTTTCATCCTCTACAGATATTCTGTCAATGAATTTGAGAAACAGAAGTGGCATCTTAGATAAAAATAGTTTTATTTAGGGTTCAAGTTTTTTTCCTAGTATATGGTTCCTCTTCTGAAAAAAATCCACCAAATCATTGATGTAGGAAAAAGTCTGTTGTTCAACACTGCCTTTGCAATACCAACTAGCATAATATTGGATTTTTTGATACTAAATTATATTTATGTGTATATACTGGGTTGCCTTTTTAGACCATGCAACAATTATCTTCTGACATCCTTTGCTTTGATAGAGCCAAACTATGAAAGATACGACTCTTTCAGTTTTGGTATTACCACAGTAAATAGGAGTCTTATTTGGTTCCATCTGTAGTAACTTGCTGACTTTTTTCTGTTCTTTACTCTTTGGATTTTGTCTTTGTCATGATTTTTTTTTTCTTTATTTTTTGTGGATGCCCCATCCTTACCAGTGTTTAGGACCAGTTTAGATGGGGCATTATGCAACTTGGTCTCATGGAAAGCGTCCTTGCCGATGGCAGGGGTTTGGCACTAGATGATCTGTAAGGTCATTTCCAAACCAAACCATCCTGTGATTCTATGGATCTAACATCAGCCTGGCCACCAGACAAATCCTGAGGCCCTTGCCCTTGGCTTGGCACCTGAGCAGTGGCCAGCAATGGCAATGGCATGTGTTCTGGGTCTCAGGGCAGCAGTGGTGATAGTGGGAACATTACACCAAAGCTTGACTCTCCTCACTTAAATAGTGAGTTGACCAGAGACTACTGAGTCTTGAGGCAGGAGGGGAAATGTGTTAAATGCAGAATGATGTTTTTTTTAAGCTGTTCACACAACGTTCATAAAAAGATTTTTTTTTCCTTACCACATTGGTAGCCAGACAAGAAATTGAACAGCATTGGCTATTTGCCCTGGTAGCAATAGAGCAATACCTTGCACCTACTTATTCCAGTAAACTCCAAAACCTCCAAGAACATGACATACACATTTCACATGATGACAGTGATGCTACAGAGCCCGGGTGCCTCAGGGGGGGCTATTACTGTCACAGAAATATACCTGTCTCACTAAATTGTTTTGATGTTTTCCCAGGAAAGACACAGAGAGGACTACAGAATGAGTGTATTTATTCTGCAAATCTTCTAACAGTCCATAGATTGCTGGTTATATGCTCTATATTAGGTCTGTGTACCAGAAGGAAGTTAATGCTGGCCATTAACCACCTTGTACTGAACCTAATTACTCTAGTTTTGATTAAAGCACACAATGAATCCAAAAGCATTCAATCCTGATTTGAATGTATGAAAAGAAGCCAGAATTTCACTGGCATTTTTTTCTAGTAGTAATCACCATCAGATTTAGAAATTTATCTTAAATATTTTATTTAAATTTTTGTCTTCAACTTTGAGCTATTGCATCTCATTACCTTTTCTACACAAAATGAAGAAACTCTTGCTACTCAAATATTTTCAATTTGTAAAGATACTTACACACTGTAATCAAGTCACTTTTTTGTTTTGTTTCTTCTAAATGAAACAGATGGAGCTCTTTAAGCCTGTGCCGACAGAATGCTTTCTTCAGTTGTTGAATAAATTGTGTAGCTTTTCTTGCATCCTTCCCACTTATATTTAAATATGGAACATTCTAATCAATGTTTTATGCAGAGGTATTTTACACATCAATGTTGGTTTTTTGTTTTATTTAAATACATCTGAGATTTTTTTTTTTTTCTCACAGCACTGCAATAGTGCTCATATGCTGAGGTCTTCAGCAGTCCTTTTCAAATTGCTTTTGTTGTTCTGCCCACATACAGCTCAGCTACAGTTCAGTAGCTATAATCTGTATGTTTTTACTGTGCTCGTATCTGAAAACTACAAGTGACCAGAAGTGACCTGCAGTACATGAAAAAATATATTGTTTAGCTAAACAGAAGTTATCACAAGACTTCACTTGGTACATAAGCCTGGTCCCCTGTGGAAAGGAGATGCAGGAAAGGAAGTGAGAGTGGAAATGAGGTATCTGCTTAAAAATCAGTGTTGAAAAAATAGTGTAAGGACTTTTTACATTTGTCTACAGAAAAGGAGACTCATGGATGTATAAAATGCCTTATTTGCCTCATTACGATTTTCTCATAAGAAAGATTTGAGGGGTGAGTTCAGATTGACTGTGCCAAAATCTGTACTGCCTTCTTTGGAAGGATAGGCCTTAGTATCTGTCCCTCTGTAAGTTCAACCATGTGCATTTATGATGTGCAGGAAGAATGTGTTTGTCTCTTCCTGCTAATGTAAACTTTTATCCTGTTTCTCTTGTCTGCTGCAAGCCTGGGCTCATCTCTCTTTTATACCGCTAATATAGAAATGTGTTTTGATGGAGAAATAGACACACAGATTTGGACAGAAGCACTAGGTTCCAAAATCAGAGCACAGTTATCACTCACCAAATAACTTAAGACCTTTACCACAAGGCAAAGCAAGTTTCCAGACAATCTTACTCATTACACAAACATAAGTCTTTGGACTTCCTCCAGTGTTATAAACAGAATTTATGCCCTGAAAATTATATAATTACAACACTAGAACAAAATACTAACTATAATCTGTTTTATTCTTATCCCAGCAAAAAAAAACATATACTATGTTGCTTTCTCACCTATGTATCTTCTTAAAGAAGTCCAACAATTCCTCATTTTCTTGGAGGAATCTTTCCAGTGTGATGTTATACTACCCATTACAAGAATTTCCATATTGTCTAATATTTCACTGCAGGTTAAATGCCTTACTTCTCACCCGGTCTACTACGAACACAGCAAACTGATGACTTTCGCAAAAGTACTTCTTTATTTTATGATTGCTATCACATTTCTCTTCAAATTTTCCTTATTTAGGCTTCACAGGCCCATTTATTTTGTTCATCCTAAAAGATCTTGCTTTTGAGCTGTTTGTCATTCCTAAAATGCTCATATGGACTCCTATTTGGCCCACAATTTTCTTGAATGCACCTCACTGCACAGTGCAAAGCATTCCAAAAGCAGCTTTACTCCAATAGGATGAGAATGGAAGGATAATTTTATGCTTCCAACTGGGTATGTTCTCTTTTATGTATCCCAGCAAACTATTTGTTTTAAAACAAAATACTGGTGTTTGTTCCTACTTACCTTGTGATTTTCAGTATTGTATCTTCTCTTCTGATTGGATTACATTTGTTATATCAAACTCTATCTTCGATTGGTTTAAAGTCATGAATCTTCTAATCTTGTTCTTCAATGTACCTTTTTGTGTTGCTATCAGTAAGCTTACTTTGCTATCCATCCAGATTGCTGAAAAAAATGTAGTAAAATTGAATGGGCAGTAGATTTCTTCCAAAACTTGTGCAACTCATTCATCCAGTCTGGTAGCAAAGCCACTGATAACTAATGCATGCATATGGCTTTCTATAAAGTTTTACTCATCTGGTAATATTCTCCTACAGTTTCTATATAGACCAGTTACTGGGATTTCACAAAAAATAGCAGAAACATTAGTGAACAGAAGGAGCACGACATATGCTACTGGGTTTTGTTATCCACAGAGTGTGTTATTTAGTGTAGAAGGGAATCAATTTGCTTATATAAGGCCCATTTTTTTAAATGAATTGTTTTATATTTATAGGTTATTGCAAGTAAATACTTAAAAATTTTTCCAATATTTCTTCCAGGAACTGAAGTTTCAAAAATGGATTTATAATTTCATGTCTTTGCCTTTCTTTTCCTAAAGGCTGATTTTAGTGAGTCTTCAGGTACTTTACCCATATTTTACATGTTCAAAAAGAAAACTTTTGACGTTTTTGTCCACTAGTACCCAAGGGTCTAGTTCATCAGATCAGCCTATCTGACTATTTAACTCATCTGACATTTCTACAGCTTTTCTTCTGTATTCAACACTGAAGTTTTGCCCTTTAATCATAAGTATTAATTATGATAATGACCTGCTTTACAGCTGGTCATTTTACTGATGATTGAGGTAGAAGAAGCATTGAACAATTTTGCATGATTGCCATTATCAGCAGCTAACTTCTTCACTGGACAGCAAGCCGGAGCTTTCCTTCATCTTTGATATGACATACAGAATAATTTCTGACCATTCTGTAACAGCTACATGCTTTTGCTGCTCTGATTTCATGCCTGCACATTTATGTTGTATTTTTAGTTTATTCTTAGCAACTTGACCTGCTTTTTTGTCAGTAGGGCTATCTTCATGCTTTTAAAACCAGGAAGCGACATGTTGGTCTCCTAATATCCAGTGTCTTTCTCCCACAAAAAGAAAGTTTATCTTTGTGTACTTATAGAAAGCAGCAGCTTTCCTAATTACCTTTTTAAGGTAAGATGTTCTTTATCAGGTTTCACATAATAACTTTTCTACATTCTTCGCAGTTCTTCTGAATTCCTTTTTTATTATGTTGTTCATCCTCCCTTTCCATGGCTTTTGACTGCTCTCAGCCAAGTTTTTCACATTTCTTTCCTTATAGTCAGAGGGTATTTTAACTTTGAATCGAGTAACTTGCAGTTACCTTTTCCACTATGGCGTGAAAAATTACCAATAATACATTCAAATACCTTTGATTTTTTGAATGATGAATCCTTTCAAAAATCATGGGTTCGTAATTAAATTCCCTATGGGTCCAAGTCCTGTGTTGTTAAGGATTCTGCTAGTTCTTTTAGTGATCTTAAATATTAAAAACAACAAAACAAAACAGCAACAGAAAAACCCACAAGCTACAAAAAAATTAAGGTTCCTTTAACTGATTCTACTGGATTTGTGATCTGTATTTAATCATAAATACAGCATATTATATGTGGCTCTTCAGTATTTTCCACAAAATATCAAAGTCTGACCTGGTTTCTACCATTATCCTTGTCTACAAGCTTCTGTTTCCATCCCCTTAAACCTGTTTCTAAATGTTGAGTTTTCCTTCTTCTGTCTTCTCCTCACTTTCTCTCCTGCCCATTTAATTTGATTTTTCCATATATTCTATTTTTACATGTTAGCTGAAAGTACATCATAGGATTAAGGAAGACAAAACTGCAAGGTGACCCTCTGCCATCCATGCATTTATTGTTGCAATGAATCTGTAATTTTCCAAGCTCTGTTTGTCCAAGAGAAATGCCAGAAAACCACATGATCCTTTAATTCAGCTCTTTAGACTGAGGTCCCTGGGATTACCTATCTGGTCCATCTGATTTGAGTGATGCAAGGAACCTTCCATAATTTCTACACAGAACACCAACAAAAGTTCTGCTTGTTCATGTCCGTGATAGTTACAGTTTTCCTTCTCTATCTTTGGCTTAACTTCTGGTATTCATGTGAGCTCCTAGTCCATATATTTGTCCCATCTATTTTTGTTCAATTTTTGTTTAGAAATATCCCAGTATAATTTACAACAGCCTAGGTAGGGATTGCCCTAAATTAATGTAGTGCACAATAGAGAAACAGGAGACTGGATTTTGTTTGGTATGTCCAATGACTTAACTGTTTTCATAAGCCACCTATTCCATTGCCTTCTAAATTTTCCCCCTAAGTATCTTCTGTATATTTGCCTACATTTTTGTTGTTTCAGATTTGAATAAGTTTGAATTACAGCTCAATTAAATCTCTTTAAAAGCAGAAAAAATGAAGAAACAGCTGGGTGAACTCATGGGTTTCTGTTTGGATCTGAGAAATGGCTTCAGTCATCTGGAAATAGCAATGCAACACTGAGAAACATTTTTTCTTGCTATTGTTACCAAGGTTATTAAATCTCTAAAACAATTTTTTCAACGTAGCATACAGCTCTAGTAATTATTGAGTTGTGATGCTAGAATATACAAAGGACATTTTTGCAAATGCTATTCATATTAATACCTTTAAAATATTTAATTTGTTACCTATCAGCTAACATCTATGAATATCTCTAGTTTTAAAACTGTCAAGCAAAAAAAAAAATTGTTTCCAACCTAAAAAAGTTAAATTATGCAGTTGTCATTTGCACTGTGAAGCAGCTTTTCTACTTTCTCAACATGATTTATAGTTTTAATGTTTAATTTTCTTTTCTGTCAGACAAAAACTGTTCCACGGATATTGATGAATGTTCCTCCAGGCCCTGCAAAAATGGAGGCCATTGCCAAGATTTGATTGGTGAATTTTATTGTAGCTGTTTGCCAGGTAAGAAGTCACCTGATATTTAGTTGAGAAATGTTCTGTGGTGTTCAGAAAAGAAAGAGTTTATTCATAAGCACTCAACTAAGTAGTAATTTATTTTGCTTGAAAAGAGAGAAGGATGAACAGGTATTCTTTGAGCATATGCTACAATTGTGCAAGTGGTGTTAGCAGAATTTGTTACAGAATGTAAGTTGTATTCTGGAAGTCTTGCCTTCTAAATTGATGAATAGAGAGCCTTTAAAATCAACCAACTCTGCCAGTAGCATGATTTTGTTTCCATCTTTTCTACTAAAAAAAGTTATTTTCAAAATTTCTGAAAGAAAATGTGGACAAGCTATACAGTACCTGCCATAAGAGTTGCTGTGGTGGGTTCACCCTGGCTGGGAGCTGTGTGCAGTCAGTTAAACACACATAATTTCTGTTGCCCCTTCTTCCTCACGGGGAGGACTCCTGCTCTTCCCTTGCTCCAGTGTGGGCTGCCTCCCAAGGGAAAGAGTCCTCCAGGAACTTCTCTAATATGAGTCCCTTCCCATGGCCTGCAGTTCTTTACAAACTGCTCCAGCATGGTTCCCTTCCACTGAGGGCAGTCCTTCAGGAACAGCCTGCTCCAGTGTGGGTCTCTCACAGGGTCCCAGCTCCTGCCAGGAAATCTGTTCTGGTGTGGGCTCCTCTCTCCATGGGGCCATAGGAGCTGCCAGAAGCTTGTTCTAGTTCAGGCTTCCCACAGGAAGGGTCACAGCCTCATTTGGACATTCACATGTTTTATCATGAGGTCGTCCAAGGGCTGCAGGTGGATCTCTGCATCCCCATGGCCTCCCCTGGGCTGCAGGGACACAGCTGCCTCACCATGGGCTGCACCCCGGGCTGCAGGGGAATATCGGTCTTGGTGCCTGCTGCACCTCCTCCCTCTCCTTCTGTACTGATTTTGGTGTCTACAGAGCTGCTTCTCTTGCTATCCTCACACCTTTTTTCCGGCTGCAGTTGCCCAGTTTGGTATTTTTCCCTCCTCTTAGCTGTTATCCCAGACGTGCCACCACTGTCACCGATGGGCTCAGCCTTGGTCAGCAGCGGATCATCCTGGAGCTGGCTGGCATTGGCTCCATCAGGCCCCTGTACCTGCCCCCCACTGAAACATTGCCTTGCAAACCCAGTTCAGTTACTTGCAGTGATGAGAGATGCCAGCAATATTTGAATTTGTCAATAAGAGTAGATCAACTTCTCTGTCTTTATGTGACATACATATTTTTATTCACATAATCACAGAATCAATTAGGTTGGAAAACCCCTCTGAGATCATAGAGTCCAACAAATAAAACAGTATTTTACTGTGATATGAACCTATATGCTTCAGTGTGACTTCTCAGTGTGGATTGGTGCTATGGGGAAACATTTACACATTGAAATGTAGCATCTTTTAATATAACCAGCGAATTTAATATGCGACACTTGTATAATATGACTAATTTTTTTATCCTCTGTTTTCCTTATTGTGGGCCAATTGGAAAGCAGTGAGCAAAACATGAAGCAATAGTACTCTTTCACTTGCAGTTTTTTAATACTCTTAAATCAGTTACATTGCATTAAAACTTGTTCCACAATGTCAAGTTAACAATGTAAGGATAAAATTATCAAGCTTGTGTTTTGACAGAAGTATTTACTTAAAGTGGATTGGCAAAAAAAGTGGTTTAAAATTTTCATGTCCCTATAAGAGCTATATACGTTTTTAAAACATATACAAGCCATTTCAAGCCTAATGTACAAATAGCTTGAAAGTTATTGATGTGTGGAATACAGAAACTCACAGCCAGCACTGCCACTAAGTAATAGTAAAAGGGTATGAATACAATTTGAATATATGTATAAATATTTCTGGATAGTACTATATATAGAAGTATGCATGTGTATATTACACGTGCATACATATACATTTTTAAGACATAAGTCTTACATTAGACTTTCAAGATGCAAAATATTGAAGGTTTTGTAGTAGTAGTAGTAGTTATTTTGGCTAATTTTTCAAGGCTGAATTCTTGTATGTCACTGTCATAAGTTAGTTTTACTTTTTCAGTTGCAAAGACTGTGACTATATTTCATCATTCTTTCCACTGTGGATAAACCAAATGTCACATCTCATTTTGTCAGTGTAGTTTGCTTTGTGAAATCACAAACACAACAATAAGTATGAAAACATCTTCCTGTTATACTTAAAAAGTGAGATCATATGCATGAAATGAGTACAGAAATGCTGTAAGAAGTATACATATGAAATCTCAGACTATAAACATTTTCTATTACTATTTTGAACAGTTGTTAGATACAGTCTTTGTGAAGAATTTATCCATCTGCAAAATGCAGGATGAAAAGCAATAGTTTAGACAGTATTTAGGATTGCAGAGAGGCAACAGAGCACCTGAAGGACAGCACAAAGGAATTTCAGCTAATAAATTGGCTTCATCAGGAACCCAATTTAAATGGCTCTCTGCAAATGCATGCAGTATGGGGAATACAAAAGAGGAGTTGGAGATGTGTGAATGTCTCCATGGCTATGATATGATTGACATCACAGGGACACAGTGGAATGACTCCTATGACTGAAGTGTTGCAATGGAAGGATACAGGCTTTTTAGGAAGGACAGATAAGGCAGATGAGGAGGCAGTGTTTGCACTCTATGTCAATGTCCAGCTGGACTGCATGGAGCTTTGCCTGGTGATGGATGAGGAGTCACCCAAGAGCTTATGGGTTAGGATTAAAGAAAGTGCAGGGACAGGTGACATTTCACTAAAAGTCTGGTACAGGTTCTTCCACTAGGGATTCCAAGTGGTTGAGGACCTCTGTAGAGAGATGGGAGGAGCCTCACATACACAGACCCTAGTCCTCATGGAGGACTTCAACCATTACTAGTTTGCACAGCCAGATTTTGTGAGCTGAGGGCCTACAGAGACAACAGGTGAAAGATCATAATCAGAATTACTTACTACTGAGTATAAAACTAAAGAACTACTAGTAGATTGCAGCATAACATAAAACAGTGAACGGACCTATATTAAAGCTAGAGAAAGAAATAGTATTGAATAGGAGTCGAGTGTAATTTACCACTGAAATGACAATAATGTGCACAGATTTCTTCACTTAATCCCTGGGCAGTAACCATGACTAGTATGCATCCCTACTCATGGGAGAAACTCCACACAGTTCTAGGAAAATGTACAGATTTCTGCTTTGGGAAAGGTTGGTGTTGCTTTTATAGTCATTAAAGGAGGTATCAAAAGGTCAGTCAGAAATCTGGCCTATCTTCCCAGATCTCACTTCAACATCAAGATGCTCATTGACAGCTGGGAGATGCCAGACCAGAGTTAACCCCATGGTGCCAAAGTAACTCACTGCAACACAGCTCTTCCTGCTTGAGTTACCTGACAGGTTAACAAACAACAGATAAACTCTTGTGGGGAGTGAGATGCCTAGCTACAGACTTGTGGCTACATCTGAATTACTGTATCTGAGTTTTGCATTCTCTGCTAAAAGAAGGACATTACCTTACTGAGGCAAAGGGCAAAGGGCTAGCAAAGGGCTGTGAAAATGGAAAACATGATATACAAAGAGACATTGAGGTAATTGGACCTGTTCACCCTGAAGAAAAGGCTGAGAGAATTTATTGGGGTTTACTACTATCTCCTGGAAGGATACAGGAAAGACAGAACAAGGGTTTTCTTACAGGTCAAAATTCTTTCAGGGTAGGAGCCAATGAACACAAGTCAGAATGCAGGAAAATTCAAAATTAGGGTGGAAAAAAACCCTCAAACAACAGCATTATGAAAGTGGTTAACTACTGGAACATATTTTCTGGAAAGCTTGTGTTATCCCCATCTATGGAATCATATTTGAATACTGACAGGACAGTTCCCTTAGCCACGTGATATAGCTGGGATGACTGAGTGAATATTAGACTAGATGGCCTCAAGGCATCATTTCCAACACAAGTTTTCCTGTGATTCTATCACTAAATAAGAAATCTTTGCCCAGCTTTACTTTATAAATGTAATACTTTAAGGTTAATTTGAATTGAACTAACCATACCGACACAAAGTCTTTCAGGCTGTAAACATTTTGACCAGATCTTAATAAGTTTGGCATAATTTTAAGTATAGTTTTACAGTTTATCAATTTGTGGCTGAGAAGAATAAAAGTGTTTATTTTGCATATAAGTGTATATTTATATGTGTATATATATAAGTGTATATTTTGCATATAAGGTCAGATTTTTTATGAGTATTCAAGAATTTATCAACTATCATTTTTTTCATGAGTATTAATTTATCCTTCCATAAGAAAATGGTTATCTATGTATATTAAATTTTAAAAAGGGGAGAAACAAAGTGAAAATCAAGGGCTATATCTTATGATAACAGTAGTCTATCATCTGCAAACCATGGCGTGAAATGGTCAAGTAGAGAAGCACAGTTTGAGAAAGAAGTGAGGAATCTCTTTCTAAAATTTATAAGGTCTCCATAGGCAATATTTATGTGATATCTAAGGAAATTTTAATCTATAAGATGCTGTATTTTCACAATATATTTAGAAAGGCATCAAAAGTGCTGAATGGAATATAGCAAGTTCCTTATGGAAAAGTGAAGACTCTAAATTTGTAGAAGACAAGAATGAGGGAATATTGGAAACATAAAATAACTTTTAACAGATGACATTGCATTTCTCTATTTGTTGCCACAGAATGATATAATTAGAAAATTTATATGGAAGGTTTGGTAAAGAATTAGACAAGTTCACAACAAAAAAGTCTTTAAGTCAATACTAAAGAATTCTTTGACTTTTTTAAAACACCTGAAGGTTTGTAGGTTTCAAAGGGGAACAGACTGCTGGAAGTTGCTAAACTAATAATCTCTCCCTAAATAGTCTCTCTTTTTTTGCTCTTAGACAGTTCTAGACTGGATGCACATTTTTTATGTTTTAGAAAATATTACATCTACTACACAGCTTCTTTCCCATCCCTGTTTGTGCCTCAGTGATGTATTAAGTGAATAGATAAATGTTTGCTTTTTTTTTTAACTGGATTAATGTATGATTAGCATGATTGCTAAAGGAGACTGATTTTGAAGCAGAAAATCCTATCAGTTGTTGGATTCAACTTAAAATCAATTTTTTTCAACTTAATACACTGAATCAAAGGAGCAGCACTCCTGATTAAGTGTAAACATGCACACAGAGAAATTGTAAATCAAATTCTTTCTTTTGGAAGGTGTTGCTGTTATTAAAGTTTACTGTACCATGAAATAAGACTGTACTTTCTTTCAAACCTTTCTGGCAACCCTTGTTATGAAGTAGATGATTATACATGAAAGTTTTTACTCCAGGAAGAGACTTTAGAAAAATTGTTGCATGCTGTGACTCAAAAAACAAATTGAATCATCAAGATTACAGATGGAAAAAATTTACAAAATCATCCAGTTCTTCACACTGTTGCTGCACAATGATCCTTAACATAGAATTTGTAATTATATTTTTTGCTTTGATTTCAAAGTCACTTGATCAGAAAGTGAAGCATTTCTCACATGAAGCTGTTGCTCTGCTTGCCAAAAAGACAATCTGATGCATAGCTTAAAATTCCAATTATTGAATTCTTGCTCCAAGTCACAATTCATTTATGGAATTTGTAAATCATTCTTTTCTTCTGTCTAACATCCTAACTTGTACTGGGACTGAATTCTTCCTAAATAAGTCCATCTAATCAGTTGTAGAAAGGTTGTTCAGCAGACTGAACAGAAGACACTTTGAGTACTCATATAGTAAATAGTACAGAATTGCTTGTAGCAGTAGTTAGTGGACTCAACATTTTAGAGAAATAGAGGTCAATGTATTTGCATTATTTTGTCTCTTTTGCAAAGTCTTAATACTGAGACTTCTGTAGGTGGTCATATTCATGACATATGTGTTGGCTCTTAATCCAGGGCGAAGGCTGAGGCCACAAAGTCAGAGATGTTGCAGAAGCAGAGGTTATGTGGATGGGTCTCCAGGACCTGCCTTTTAACTGGCCCTTGCAAAAGCAGTATCTGGAAACACCGAGTGACAGGGAACATTATTAGGGGTCCTTCCCAAGAGATTTTTCTCACCTTCATAGCTCATCCATACACAAGTATTTTTTTCTCTGATATTTGTGCAATGCTAAATATATTTTTAGCCACCCCAGTATTTCTTCTGTGATTTTGAGAATCTTAGTGTATTAGGATATTTTTCTAATAGAGATATTCCTGAGCATGCCCAGTCATTTGTTACCACTGAAGGTGTGATTGTTTACGTCATTTTTTCATGGAGCCCTTTACAAAATCAAACTTCAGCTTTTTTACATTAGATGTAACAATTTATTTATTAATTACCTAGCAGAAAAAGGCAGCAATTCTAAAATTGGCACAAGTTGGGATTTCCCTTTCAGAAAGAAAAAGAATTCAGAAGTATTCTACAGTACTGTCAACATTAGGAAGCAGAAAAATAATCATCAAAGGCCATTCTTTGCTTTTTCACTCTGGAAAAAAGCCTCTGATCTTCTCATAATCAGAAGACTGGATAATACATAAGAAAATGAATGTTTAGTGGGTATTGCCCCCCAAAAAAGAATTGATTGGGTCTACGTACAGGGTCTGGTTGAGATGGAAATAATTGTCTTCTAAGAAGTTGTTACAGTGCTGTGTTTTAGATTTGTGACCAAAGCCATGTTGCTAACTCAGGAATGTTTTGGCTGCTGAAGAGCAATTCTTGCACAGCATCGTAGCCATCTCTGTTTCTCATTTTGCCCTGACACTGACTGGCATGGACAAATAGCTGGGAGAGCTGACCCCAATGGACCAAAGAGATATTCTATTCCATCTGCAATAATATAGTCAGCCATAAAATCCTGGAAAGAGTTTTCTAAAGTAGCTGTTGCTAGAGACCATATGTCCATTGGGGGGAGGTGAAGAGTACCTTTGTTTCACTTGGTGTTTTTTGGTTTTTTTTTTCTGTAAGTCACTAATTTGTCCTTATCATGACTCACCAGTTTTCTCCTTTCCAATTCTCTATGTAAATCAAATTTTGAGATATACCTATCTCTTTCTACTTTAATGATTTTCACTAGAAAAGCAAGAGAACAATGTAGAGTAGTCTTAGCTTTCCCCACCTCTAATTATCATACTTTTAGATTAAGTTGCCATATATGTTTTAAGTTGTAATACTAACCTTAATATACAAGTTTCATGCAGTCTTTGAGATTTATGTAAATAAAAATGCTGCTGAAAAAGTGCACAATAACTCATTCCTCTAGTGGACATGTAATTGCTCAGACACTGTTTATTTAAAGTGTGCACTATGATGTAATACCGACCTGTGTATTCTGTAATACACTGGCATCTATACCTTCTATTTGTTCAAAATGTTCCCAGAAGAACAGTAATATTTAAACTTTTAAACTTAATCTTTATTATCTGTTAGAAATTGGACAGAAAGCAAATAAAACTGTAATTTCTACTTCAGTGAGATTTCATTATCTTATTCTTATGGAAATAAGCATTTTATGAGTTTTTGCATGGAAAGACAGAAATATATAAAACGTTGGTAAATTAAGAAGATGTAAAACAAGATACAACGATTTAAAAATTCTTGAAATAGATATACCTTTAATTACAATTTTAAAATGAAAATAATTAAATTAACAAGGAAGAAGAAAATTCACACAATTACACTGAATGAAATTTTTGTGCAATACAGCAAGAAAAAATTGTCAACATCTCATTTGTTCAAAAAATGTGCTGTCATTTATAAGGCTAAAAATACAGGGAAGAAAATTGATTAATACCTCATTTGTAATGTCAGTTCAATCCACCAACTCTAGCAGATGACTAAAAAATTTGACATTTTTCTAATAAAAACAACACTATTTATTTCAAAATATCTAATAAGACATTGAGTTACTGTTACCAAAAGCAGACACAAAAGAGTGATGTCTTGAGGAACACTGTAATAACCCATTACAAATCCCCCAGGTAAGGAAATATCTCTATGACAGCCTTTAACCTGAGTCTATTCATTTCTAAAAGTACAGTAATGACAGTAACAGCATGGAAAGGAATTATTCCTTGATACAAAACAGCTATTTTAAAGAACTGTTAAAACCACCACAGCTGTATTTCACAATTCACCAAAGTTATATTCTTTTATAAAGGATTCAATTTGCCAATTGTGACTAATTTTTAATTTGCTAATTCTTACGTTTGATATCTCTATTTTTTTTTTCTTCTTTTCTGATACATTTTTGGAATATGTTCCCACGGCCTCTTGGTTAGAGAATGAGCCCATTCACATTTAATAAGAAATTAGTAAGATTTACAATGATGTAGTCTCTGGCTACTCTCTCTCTTTTTCCATTTCTGACATTAGAAATGCAAGTAACATTTGTTTTCAGGCATCACATTCCAGAAAACTGCTAAAGGTTTGGTCAGTAGGCTTAAAATCACACATTTTGTAGAAAATTTAAAGTGATAAGCAAAATATGGCCTTTTGTTGATAGTAGTATGCTATGTTTACTAAATATAGTTTTTATATGTTTGATTTATGCATTTAAAAATTGTTAATTCCAAAACTTCTATTTCTGAAAAGTAGATAACTAATAGGTTATTTTTGCACCACATATCTAAACATATTCAAATTTCTGATAAAGGATCTAAAGGTTTTGGAATTTTGATCTGCTATGTTGTTTGGCCATTTCTGATCAAAACAAAACAAAACAAAACAAAACAAAACAAAACAAAACAAAACAAAACAAAACAAAACAAAACCAAACAGAAATGTATTTTTATAGCCAAAACTGACACAATCTTTATTCTATTGACATTTCTAAAAATATATTAACATTCTTTATTTTGGATATGATTTATTATTTTTCTTTGAAATTTCCACTCATTTAATTCTTCATCTATGTTTTTGTTCTGTCTTTATGCTTTTCTACCCTTCTCTAAAATAACTTCCTTCTTTGATAAGTCACTTTCCAACTAAACTTCTGGTCCTGCAATGTATTGGAAAATAATTAGCAATTGTTCAGTTTTCATAGTCTATGTCTCTACTTGCATTAATAAGGAGTAAAAATATTGTATAAAATTCCTAAAAAGCACAAGAATTGCCTTACCATACCATCAGTAAAGTCTACTGCTTTTGCTTTAAGTGGTTTAATTAATTGTAAACCATTTTTTTCCCTTTGCTTACTTGTTACTAATTTTTCTTTTCTTTTTTCCCCCCCTTTTTCCCCTCCAACTTTTCTAGTACCATATGGTGTTCTAATCAGATGAAAAATGAAGGATCATATTTGGATCTCATATTACCTTTAAAATTTACAATAGGCAGACTAAAAATTATATGATAGATGACAGGGAATGTCTATGTACTTTCTCTCTGTCCAACAGATTGCTTATCTGCAAATTCTAAGAAATAGTTCAACCCCAAAATTTTGCTTGTGTACTGCCTGCCAATCTTAATTCCATTAATGACATGAACAGCAAGCCAATGTATGTTTGTTTTTATTTTCATATTTGTCTTCCAAAAGTCTACTTAAAAAACTTTTATGCTCCTGAGGAAATGCATACCTGACTTTATGTGGCACTTCAGAAACCATTCTCTTTTTAATAAAGTCATTGAACTTACTTTCTGTAACAAATTAACTCATCTCTAAAATAAGAATATTGAACTGAAGAGCTCTTTGTTTAATCCACTATTGTATTACACAATGGGGGGCAGCTCATCCTCTTATCTCCTTATTCTTGACACATGAAATCTGAAAGCATGCAATACCTCCGAGATGTAACTGAGGAAGAATAGCAACATTGCCAGCTGCATGTGCTGATTTTACTGTGAGCTTTGCATTTCACTGAACTTTTTTTCAGAGAATTTAAGCTGAAAATCTGTGTAATTCAGAAGTTAGGTAATTCATATTAATGATTGTTATTTCTGTTTATATTTTTGTCATTGCTTTTGTTTGTTGGGGTCTTTTTCCTACTGATCTGCTAGCAGCAATGCTTTTACCCCAATTCTAACTGGCATAAACTATTTCAATTAAGCAATTTCTTACTCTCATTTTTCATTATCCATAAGGGAATTGTAAATGTTACAGGATTTGCATATCAATTACAGGAGGATTTTATATAGGAAAGGGTAATAAATTACCTCTTCCTAATAACAAGCAAATTATGCTATACAATACATATCACCTTCTCAGTCGTTCTTGACACCATCACAAAAGAAGCAGAAAACACTGATAACTTCGCAGTCCTCATGGGAAAATGAAAATGGATTTCATAAAGGTTTTATTTTTTTCCTACTCTTGCAATTATTTTATTCTGCAGGTGTAAAACATCTTTATGTGCTGTTTTAATGGGTCATACCACAAAATTATAAGATAGCCTGACACATTTCAAGCCAGCAAGCACACCGTCAGAATATTCTGTGTTTTCTTAGTGTAAATAAGAGAGTTTCTGAAGCTGCCTGCTATGGTACAGTAATCAAACTTCTGTTGTAAAAGCTGTATGTCTTCTGGTGTATTTCTGTAAGATGTGTAGAGTACGACTGTTTTTCCTTAGTCCTTTTTCTCTAGTTCTAATCCATCTTTTAGTGGAACTGACAAAAATGTTCTTTCAGTATTGGATGATGTATTGCGGCCCTTTTGCCAAGGTGTAAGGGTTTTTTTTGTAAAGAAACTGCACTGTAGAGCAATGGTTCTCCTACATCTTCTCATTAAATTGTATGGCTTAAGGTCCAGCTTGTTCAAAAGCGGTAGGAATGGCCATTGAAGTCAAGCAGCTAAAAGAGACACAGTGGATTCATTCATGGGCAGAAAGAAATTCTAGACAAGGGAGAATGAACAGAAAAAAGTTACAGAAAGGTCAGATTTACTCCTTTTAAAAGAACTTTCTAGATCAAAACTTCTGTTCTGCTGTTTTGCACTATATTCAAGAACAGATGAAGAACCTTTAAAAAGCAACAGTCTGAACAGACAAAGTGACCTCAGCCACTCCCTGCACAGCTTCCCTTCAAGACCCTTCACCATCTTTGTTGCCCCCCTTTGGACATTCTTAAATATCTGTCTTATATAGTGGCACCCAGAGCTGCCCCCAGCACTCGAGGTGAGGCTGCCTCAGCTCCGAGCAGAGCAGGACAATCCCTTCCCTAGCCCAGCTGGCCATGCTGTGCCTGGTGCCCTCCAGGACAGGGCTGGCCCTCCTGGCTGCCAGGGCACTGCTGGCTCATGTTCACCTTTCTGTCAACCAGAATCCCAAGACTCTTTCAACAGCACTGCCTTCCAGCTTCTTATTCCCCAGTCTGTACATTCACCCAAGGTTGATCTGACCCAGGTGCAGAATCCAGCACTTTGTTTAACTTCCTATGGTCACAGATTGCCCAGTATTCTAATTTGTCTCTCTGCAGGGTCTCTCTGCCTTTGAGGCAGTCAACAGTTCCTCCTAGTTTAGTATTATTGGCAAATTTACTTAGTATTCCTTTAAGTCCTGTGTCCAAGTAATTTATGGAGATGTGAAAAAGCACAGGGCTGAGGATGGAGCCCTGTGGAGCCCCACCAGTGACAGGTCACCAGTCTGATGACAGCCCATTTACTACAACCCTTTGCATTCAACCTGTGAGCCAGTTGCTCACCCATCATATGATGGGCTTCTATGTGGATTTTCTTTTGTTCTGAAAGATTCTGTGAGAGAAGTACCAAAAGCTTTACTGAAATCCAGAAATACTGCATCAATTGGCTTCCCTTGATCAACAGTGAATTACCTTGTCCCAAAAGGAAATTGTGTTCTCTAAGCAGGACCTTCCCCTCATGAAGCTGTGACTAATACTGTGTTGTTTTTCAGGCTTTTTTTATAACTCCCAGATTCATGATTTCATCAGTCACAGAAGAACCTAGAGTGTTCAAATGAAAATGCATATGGTAATATCTGTCACAACTTCAGCTGTGGTATTTTAGAAAGGATTCGGAGCAATTTCAGAGCTCTAGGCTTGTGGTTAAGCCAAGTTACAGAAAGGTAGAAAAGAGCAGAAGCAAAGTATAGAACTGTCAGGTCTAACTTGAATTATCAAAAAAATACTAGAAAAAATGGGAAGTTGAACTATTTATAAGCATAGGAAGCCAAGGAAAATATGATAATCCCTAGGTAAAATGAATTTCAGAAGAGCAAAATCTGTGGAACCATTGTAATTTCTGTTCTGAGGTGGTAATAAGCTTTTGGGATAAGGAGGAAGTTTCTATATATCTTGAGTGCATCATCATTCTTCTAAGGAAACCAAGGGAACACTCAGTGAAACTACCACTAAATAACATGTAACTCACTGAAAAAATAAGTACTAAAAGATGATAGTGATTCAGTGTGAAAAAGAACATCACTGGAAGTATGCTCTTCTTTAGTTTTCTTTATCAATGATCTGGATTATTGAATTAAGAATACACTGTGGCTGAATGTGCAGATGGCACCAAACTGGGAGAGAGATAGGCAAAAACTCCAGAAAAGAAAGAAGGTTCAGCTGAGCAAAGATGAATCCTCTTTGGCAGTCATAAACAAAATTGTGGAAAATTGGAAGCAACCAGGCAGCAATTTGCAAAAACACATGAAGAGATTTCAGGCTGAATGAGACTGAGCCATGTACTGGTGCTGTTGAAAAAGAAATCTCCACCCTCAGAGATTTGTCCAAGAGTTCTGCTTGTGCAAGAAGTGATGTATCTCCCTGCCATACACCAGCGTGTTCCAGCAGGCTCCTGCCAATCTGACCTTGCCTTGCTGACTTTCTTCTGAGACCTACTTTGTCACTGCAGGGTGTCAGGTTATCACTGGACTGTGCTAGACCTGGTTATCAGCAATGAACCTCCTCAGCTTCTCTCATTTAGGTGCTGTGGGGCTGTATTTCTTGTCAGTGAGTTGTGCCCTGCCTGCTTTGCTGTCATAGGACCTATATGAATAATAAAATTTGATTACATTTATTAAATTAAAGCTATCTGAACACAGTACTTTAAAATATGATATTAAGATATACACTCTGCATACAGGGTCAGCACAGGATATGACTGAGATATGTGTTGGCAATGACTACATATCTCACAAAGACTATTAAAATTTATTGCTCCAAAGGGTTTGTGCCTCTGTATGGAGCTATATGTATTCAGTTTTCGATCGTGATATTATGTTATTATCCATAATGCTAGATTTCACTGGCGAATGAGGATTATCATCAGAAAAGCACTGGTGTTCATAGAGTAGTGACCAAAGTATTAGAGAACTGCTTGTCTCTCACCTCAAAGAACTCAATTTAATCTGGTAATTTTTAAATTTTTAAATGTGTCAGACAACTCACATTTGGATATACAGTGATTCTGTGATGGACTGCATTCATGCAATGGAAATAACAATGCCCTTTAACTCTGCTGTGTTGGAATATAACTGAAGCATGTGTAGCTAAAAATTAATCTCCAGAGTTGAGCAGACCCTGCAAATATATCAGTGAAGGGAAATTAATGTGCTTGTGCTAAGAATTTCTGCTTTAGCACAGAGGTGACTAGGACAAATTGACCAACAGAAATTTCTTAGTAAAAGCCTAGAAAAGAGCTAGAAATGGGTGTGGCTTCAGGCTCATACAGGGTATGGTTCTGGCTCTGCAAGCTCTGCCTGTGACATCTGTCTCCTGGGAACTGCCTGAATCAGAATTGATCTTAGAGCAAATCCATTGGCAGCATGTATGAAATCACCTTTGTTGCCTGTTTCAGGTGTAGGAGACTGTAGAGATGCTGTCGGATGGGTTCAATGGATGGATACCAGAGATCTCTAAAGCCAGGTCCTAGAACTTAGAGTTTATTGCATAGAATTGTGAATACAAAGGGCCCTGCTTGGAGCTGCCAGCCGCAGCTCAGAGCAGGCCCAAGAGAGAAAGAGATAAGGGCAGAGCACAGTAGATAAGAGCAGCAAGAGGGGTGAACAAAGGAGGAGAAGAGCAGGGGAAGAGTAGGAGTTAAAGGAGCAAGTGAAAGAGAAGAGGAGCAAGAGCAAGAGCAAGAGAGCGAAATTTCCGTTACAATCACATAAATCCTTTTCTATGTTGAATATTCTAATCCCTACTAACCAATCTAGTACAGAATACAAATCCTATAGCATTTACATAGAGCCTATAAGAATCCTTACATTACCATGCTTATCTGTAAGCAGAGGGTCTTGTTTAGACAAGAGGGGGGTTACATTCATGCCAGACATACCATTGTCTTTTTGGTTATTCAGTAACTGAGGCTTGGTATGTCAAAGGTTGCTTTCATTTCAATCTTGCTTACAGTTTCTATATTCTCAAAAATCTTTTGTCAGGCAATCATATTTATAAGGCTTTCCTGCTTCATCTTCCCCAAAAGTCAGGGACATTGGCTTGCCATCATTGTCATACTAGTTTTTACAGTAAATAACCTAATATGGCCAAAGCAGTACTTCTGGGATATCAAGAATATTTTAAAATATATGTGTATTTGTTGATACCAAATTGAGTTAGTGGTAAGAAGAAGGTGGACTGACTGCTCTTTTAAGTTCCTCTCCAGACTGAATTAAGCTTAAATGATGCACAGAAGTTTTTGCAGTTTTTTTCAGTCTTCCAATCAGAAAATCGTACCACAGAATTCAAACCAATTACAATTACAAAATTGTAATGATTATTTTTCAGCTTCCAGTAGAGCTTTTTGAGGAATATCCAATGAAACATTATTTATCAGAAAATGCTGACATGACAGGATAAAAACAGACTTTTGGCCTAGAAGCTTTATTTTTTTCACTCTTTACTAAGTTGAAAAAAACTTTGCAAAAGATCTAAAACTCTTGAAATACTTCAAAGCTTATGGCAGAAAATTAAATTGCAAATCTTGACATTCTTTTGCCTTTTTAATTTATTTGCTTGTTTATTTATTGCAGGACTGACATATGTAGGAAAAGAACTAATGTACAAACACCCTATGTACTCATGAAAGTACAGTCTTACAACTTGTTCAACTTTCTTTCCCACCATAAACACAAATTTTGACTTTTCCCAAGCTCTACTGAGAAATAAAGCAGCTGATTTTTTCACAAGAACAGAACAATCTGAATTTTTCAGATTGCTGCTGTTAGATCAGAAAGTCTGCTTGGGAAAATGAGCAGTCTTCAGAGAACACAATGACTTTCTTAAAGTTACATTGCTAGGATTTCTCAGTCTCCTACCTTTTGGAACATGAGGTTTTAAAACTGTTAGAGAACAACTCTGTTATTCTAATCTAATTGCTGAAGTTGGAATTGTCTCTACTGCGAATTAATGGGTTTTGTTCTCTGAGTTGCACACATCATATCTGTAAGAAGGATACAACAGAGAAAATTGCATCTTCTGCTGTGTCTCTTATAGTTGTGACTGGTTACTTCAATACAAAAATCACATCTAATAGAGGAGACGGTCACAATAAAACACTTTCTTGTATTTTCTGAGGCAAGAGCATTTTTTTTTCCCCTGCCTTTCATGTTGTGATGGGCTGACCCTGGCTGGATGCCAGGTACTTGTCAAAGACACTTTGTCTCCTTGGCAAATACATGAGGATGTGTAAAACTATAAGGTAGGTCTCATGAATTCATATAAGGACTGGGAGAGATCATTTACACATTACTGTCACAGGCAAAACAGACCTGACATGGAAGAATCAACTGGATTTACTAGTAATCCAACCCAGAGTAGGAAAATGAGAAATAAAACAAAATCTTAAAAACACCTTTCCCTCACCCCTCCCTCCTTCCCATCCTCTACCTTCTACCCCCCAGTGGTGCAGGAAGGCAGGAATGGGGGTCATGGTCAGTTCACCCTGGGCTGTTTGTGCTGCTCCTCAGGGAGAGGAGCCCTTCCCCTGCTTCACTGTGGGCTCCCTCCCACGGGAGACAGTACCCTGTGATCTCCAAGTGAGAGTCCTTTCCCCTGCAGTTCTGTCCTTGAGAGTTCTTTCCGCTGCAGTTCTCCATGAACCACTCAGACTTAGGTCCCTTTCCATGGGATGCAGTCCTTCAGGGACAGCCTGCTCCAGTGTGATTTCACCCACAAGGTCACAAATCCTACCAGGGAACCTGTTCCAGAGTGGGCTCCTCTGTTCACAGGTCTGCCAATCTCTGCCAGCAGCCTGCTCTAGGACGCTTTTCCCACGAGTTCACAGCCTCCGATCAGTCACCCACCTTGCTCCGGCACAGAGGAGCTCCCTGGGCTGCAGGGGCACAGCTGCCTCACCAAGGGCTGCACCCATCACAGAAGGATTACTGCCATTTGCTGATGGCCTGGGCCAGCAGGAGGTTTGTCCTGGAGGCAGCTGGCATTGACTCTGTCAGACACGGGGGGAGCTTCTGGAAATTTCTCAGAGAAGCCACCCCTGTAAGCCCCAACCCTGCAACCAAAACCTGGCCAAGTAAACCCCATACATATGCCAAAGTGTGGATTTTTCCTTGTATTACCCTCTGTTTTGCTCAGCACTGCTATTATTAATTGCACACTTTTTACAATGTTTACATTTTGTAAACTTTTTTAATGAGTAATTTTTTTTCTATTTTTAATTCCAGGGGACACGAGCAAAAGCAGGCTTTCATTATGATAGATGTTGAATGACAAAAACAATTGCAACCACTCTATCCCAAAAATAAAATTAATGAAATTATTTTATATATAATTATTATCACATTCAGTACAAATAAGGAGAAATTGACAATCCACTATGTAAGAATTCTAATGAAAATGAAAATAATGTTTTACATGAATTTATTAAATTCAGACATTTCTTTCTTTAAGTCTGTTTAAGCTTTTCTCAGATGTAGTTTTAACAGGAACCATAAAACTTTTTCCCCAGAAGTAGTATTTGTTCAGTAAGAGTGAATGAATGCACATCAAATCCTGCTGGCTCTGACAATAACCCTTAATGTGAGGTTTCAGTTAATAGTTTCAGATGTACCTGCCATCCAGAATGTAAGGAGCCATGTAGTGAAATTGCCATAAATCACTGTGTGGCTGGACTATGTCAGAATTGATCACAATTCAGCGATCTCCCTGGAGAGTTTAAGTGTCACAGTCTGAATAACAAAAATCACTTTTGTCATGAGGCATTTGGATTTGTCAAAAAGAAATGTCTCAAGAAGGTAAATGTGGCATTAAAAAAAAATTAAATATTCTATTGTTAAATTTTCCTTATCTAAACTTATGAAGTATCTTTTGGATATCTGTAACAGAAAAAAAATTCAAAATGTGCTCATTTATTTTAGTAGGAAATAGCCTAGTCTTAAGTATTGCAACTGAATCTGTTTTGATGAGAAATCTTGCACATAACGAGATGTTTAATATTAAAATTGAGCCCTGAAACCATGACCCTTTGTTCCTCAACTTAGTATAGTGACTTCTTTAAGTAGATCAGTTTGCTCAAAGCCCAATAATCCATGCTGTAATACTTTGATAATTAATTCAAAACAGAAATAAAAGGATACATAGGTTAAGACTTTTATTCCAAATCTAGAAAATTATTATGATTAGTATTTTTTTATTTCATCAAGGAAAAAAAACCTGTTGACTTTTCTATATTCATTATCTCTACTTAAATGGAAGTCACACATACAACAGCAATAGATGTATCTGTGCATAGCTGTTACCATCATTGATCAACATTTCCATTTTATTTCTTTATCATAATTTTTTATATCAAGTTTATGTAGTACTTCATTATGCAGATGTTAAGAGCTATTTACAAAGGCAAAAATGAGAGACTTAAATTTTTAATGGCAATCAACAAGGAGGAAAACTTCAGCTGTGCAAGAATGTTGCACAGCTGGTGTTTAGGATGGAATTGAAACATAGCTAAAAGTCACCTTTCTGCAATCTACTGATTTAGAAACAAAACTGACTGCATGTGTAGGGCAGTTTTAGTATTGCCTTGTATTTATGCCTCAAAGGGCTGTTCAACAAGCCAGAATTTCTAAAGTGCAGCATGTTCCAGCAATTTACCCTGATGGTCAGAAGCTGCTGTCTTCCCTCATGTAACAAGATGTTCAAAAGTTAAAAAATCTTCCAGATCAGGAGGTCTTCACTCATGCCTTAAGAACACAGATTACATTTCCTTCGGTTTAAAGACTATGTCCAAGCAGTACTGAACTTATGAAATTTTGTAATTATTATACTCAACTGCACTTAATAAACACTATTAAAGCTAGGTTATGTTTAGTTTCTAAAGCTATCATGGTATACTGTAGGAATACAGATTTATTTGAACATCTTTGACCTAGGAGTCTTCCTTTTTGTCTAAAAATTTGACTAACACAATGTCATATACCAGGCAACTCAATGGCACACTGGAATCTGACATGACACTACCTATGCAACTGAAGCATGGCATTACTTTATAAATATATTTTTTCATTACACATGAAGTTCAGATCTTCAGCCAGATTTGGTATCTAAGTTTGTAAGACACTGGAATTCATTATATTTAACTCACTGAACCAAATCTCTGGTTTAAGTCTTTAGTGGTTTTTCATGCTGCACTTGTTAAATTATAATAAATTGGTCCAGTCTATTTTGATTTTTGTTGCACTAAAAGTATTTAGAAAATTTTTGAGTGTTCAGCTAATAGGAGCATAATTCTTATGCTTTAGCTCTCTAAGTTTTTATGATCAAACCAAAATGTCTAAAATTTGAAACTTTGTGTTTATACTCAGCATTTGGATACTAGCTCCACACACGGACTGATTTTTCAACTGCTTTATATACTTAGATAAATATATTTACTTGGTTTGAAAAACAAAAAAAAACCAGTCAAGTAAAGAAAATTTTCTTGTAACTATTTATTGTGTATGTTCAAAGATAAAAGTGCTGTCATCAATGAAAATTATTGTTTCCTTGATGCTCACTGTATTTTGAATGGTTTTTATTATAACTTCAAGTACAGCTTTATCATTTACTTTATCATTGTGACTTTGTTCCATTTAGAGTTGTTTTCTATATGAAATTGAAACTTTCAAGGAAACAGGAATATTTTACCCTATCCTAAATAAGATTTCAAAACACAAGAAAAGTACACATTTAATTGGTCTGTCACTTGACTGTTTTCACGGACTACATGTAGTAAATTTCCTAAGTCTTCTGTTACTCTATTTTTCGACAGGTTTTACTGGTGAGTTATGTGAAGCAGATGTTCCTGCCTGCCTATCACAACCATGTGGAGCTTCCAGCATCTGCAAAGACATTGAAGGTGGCTATCTTTGTTTCTGTGCACCTGGCTTCATAGGTGAGTTCATAGAAGCGTTGTCTAAACATGTTTCAGTCAGTCCTAAACTAGAGAAAAGACATTTGTTCAAAAGTAGCAATAGATAATTTAGCAGTGTGATTCTGATTCAGGCAGAAACAACTTTTGTTTCCTGGCACACAAAAGTACTTGGCTGAGTTAAGAGTATTCAGCTGTAAAAAATACTGACTACAAGGGACTATTTCCACTCCAATTACTCTTTATACTATTTTAGACATGGTGTCTGTCCTACACTGATATGATTTGAACTCCCAGCCATATGTAAGTTGGCCTTAATTTATCTCCTTTGCGCTCTCTGTAATAATAAGGCTGCAGTAACAAGGGTCTCAACTGCCAAACATGCATCCAAGATCCTGGGCAGGTTGAACCACTCATGTTTGCATCTACCCTGTAGGCCATTGTCATTAGGCTGACTAGATTAAAATTAGTTTGGCTATGTCAGCATACTGCCATGGTATTTTCAGACGACAGTGTAAAAAAAAAAAAAGAAAAAATCATTCTAGATACAGATACAAGTATTTTTGATCAACTATATGGTGAAATAATCAGGGGCAGTAGGAATGCCCTGAGTGGAAGCTAAGTTGTGCTACCCAGAACCATCCTGTCTAAATCCAGGGACTTTGACAAGGCTCCAAAAGCAGGAATAAGGTGACACTGAAACCTCCCTCAGCAGTCAAGGTGGACACAAACAGCCAGAGGAACTGAGATTTTGAGAAGACTGCATACCTCTTAACTTGCTGTTCTACATCCTTGCATAGGCATCGATTTAGATTAAATATTCTGTAATTTAGGAGCTGTAATATTTGTTTCTTTAATGCAATCTAACACTTTCTCCTGTTTCTATGATTGCCTTATTTTATTATTATTATAAATATATAAATTAAAATTGTATAATGTTACTTGTGAAATTCCTTGGTGATATCTTTTTTTATTAAAAAATTTGCTTAAATTCCTTTATCTACGTAACAATGGATTAGGTTTTTTTGGTTTTTTTTTTTCCTGTGGTCAATTAAAAATCCCTCAAAATCCCTCAGAAGCAATTAGGAGTTTTATCTGTCTTGAAGCATTAACAATAATGAATTTGATGCCAGAAAAAATGATACATCATTCACAACTAGAAATCAGCATCAATATTTTTTCCTCTGCATATTTATAAATACATGCCAATATCTAACTTTTTGATTTTTAATTTTTATAAGATATAAAAATATTTGTCCATAATTAAAACATTTCCCTATAGTTCCCACAGAGACCTTTAAAACAAACTTCTAAATTAATAAATTAATGAAAAAATAATATGATATTGAAAGATTGTATTATTTTAATTTTTTTTCTTGGAAATATTTATACTTGTGATGTTTTAGGAAAACTCAAGGCTTTCTTGCCCTCAAAATATGAAAACATGCAAATTTTGGAGTACATCTGTAAAGGACTCTATAAAGTCTTTGTTGAGCATTATATTCTGCTTTTTTCTTTAGTCAACAAGAAATTTAATTCCCCAAAGACAATTTATGGCTCATTGGTAAAAGCTCCATGTACCTAAGCTCAGTTATTTCATTTTGCTGTTGCTGCCTGCACAGATGATTTACCAGTGGTGTGTTCCTAACGAAATGAATCCTTCACTTGTTTCCAGGTCATAACTGTGAGATTGAAGTGGATGAGTGTCTTAGTGACCCTTGTCACAATGCAGCTACTTGTGTTGATCACCTGAATGCCTTCAGTTGCATCTGTCAGGATGGATTTGAAGGTATAAAAAAATCCACAGAACGGTAACTTTGGAAACCTAGTCAAGAGTTTTACACTATATTTTTTTAACATATCAGATGAGATGCATGTATTCATATATGGGTGTCATCTGAAGTCATAAATATGTCAGTTAGAAGAAGTGAATCTTGATTAAATTACCTATCTTGTTTTCATGATAGCATGGAACTAGGTGTTTTTCTTCTAACTGGTGTCTTGGCTGTTGAAAATGGATCTATGGGGTTCAGTGAAATTCTGCAAAGAGGAGATACTGTTTTCTGCAAGCTTTTCAAATATTTCAAAGCTTCAATATCCTCAAAGTGAGAAAAAAAATCCAACTGTGTAATAAAGGTTTTGATTTTGCCATATTTGTACAATTCATAAGAAAAAATTTATCACTTTGATAAGTTAATGCATTAATAGCTGCAGCTATGCTTTCAGCTTAGATCAGGAATTTAGACTGTATCAATTTTCTTTTTAAAGCACCATTTTTTAAACACCATGGATTTTAACCATTAAAGTAGAAATCAATCCGTAATCCAAACATCCCAGTGCAAAATAGTACATTTCTACCACTCATATATTCAGAAAAATTATCGCTTACATTGTTATTTCTTTAAATGCTTTTAACTTTCCAAATCATGCAATTGATGCAATTTTTCATTTATTCTTCAAATGATAAAGAATTTGGTTCACTAAAAAATACAAGCAATAAAGTATTTTATACTTTGAGTAGTTATGTGTGTTTTTTATAGTCTAGATTGGAATAAATTTTCTTCTTATCTAGAACACATATCTTTTTCACAGTTTTTTGTGAGTAAAGATTTTACCTTATCATGAACATAAGAAATATTTCCTCTCAAGCCACTGCTATGCAGTCTGTTATATTTAATATAATTTGGTTTCTGTTCTATATTTATATAATAAGAAAATTGTCTGCTTTAAGCCCTAGTAAACTATTTGATGATCATACTTTTAATATTTTTGAAAAATCAGTGAGCAACTTAAACATTCAGAAGATGAGCAACTTTCATAAACATCCAGACTTGAATATAAAAAGCGTGTCAAATGGATTCTGACGTGTGAGTTATATTCAGTGAAAATAAACGTCGGTCTTTACCTAAAGGTGCCATGGAATAACTCCTTTCCTCTTTCCTTGATTCTAAATTCCTAGGTACAACTTGTGAAGCAAATATAAATGAATGTCAGTCTTCTCCATGTCTTCATAATGCATCATGTGCAGACCTTACTGGTGGCTATAAATGCATCTGTCTACCTGGTTTTACTGGTGAGTTGTTTTCGTAGTCAACCTTGTTTTCCACAACCAGGTAGTCCAAAAGTCCATTAAGACATTACTGACTTATTTGCTTGTGTTTTATTGTCATTTCTCTTTACCTGCTCTGGCCTAATGTTTAATTTGCAAACTGGAACACTGACTGCATCTGTAAACTACATAGCACAAGATAAATTAGACTGCATTTAAAAAGGCCTTCAAAATTTGCACACATAAGGAAGACTAGTCACCATTTAGCAACTCAGAAATAAGTTGATATGTATTTGTGGTTTTAAGAACAAAATGGATGCTGATAATAGTAGTGTGGCTCTTTATTTGGCTAATGTATGTTAGCTTATCTTCAAAAGTTGCTTGAGATTTTTGTGGTGCAAATGAGTTAGAAATTGCCACCCGATTTTTTAGTAAGTGTTCAAAACTTTCATCTTTTCAAAGGTGCAAGATGTGAAACAGATATAGATGAGTGTGCTTCATTTCCCTGCAAGAATGGAGCCACCTGCATTGACCAGCCTGGTAATTATTTCTGCCAATGTATGGCTCCGTTTAAAGGTAATGAACACCAAGGGAGAGAGGAAAACAAACATAATTAACTTTAGAAGGCATTTCTGTCACTTGTCTAAATGCATTTCAGTCTTCCTACAGCATTAATGGTCCTTCACTTTCTCAAACTAAGCTTTCAAATTGACCAGCCATATATGTCTTCAGCTGTTCCGTGAAGAGAACATTGTTTATACATCTGCAGGGTGTGTTTCTTTATTAAACAAAATTAATACTTTAAAATCAGTTTGTTAACAGAATAAAATTGCTTACATATGTAATAGAAGGTATATACCCATTAAGCTGTCATCACAAAGATTGTTTGATTTTCTAGAAAATTTTCTCTCTAATTTTATTGGCATTCTCTACATTATTTTACCATTTTTAGAAAACAATCTATAGCTATCTTGGAATCCAGAAACTGTATGAATATTTCTCTTGATGCTTTTAAAAGAAGCACACTTAAATTGCAAAGGTTATTGTGACCTTTCTCATAGAAATTTTGGGGTTAAATTTTAAACACTTGCTGCTAAAATAATTTAAAGTAACAAATTGTGCGGTGTTCTTGAGCAAATCTAGTTCAAGTGATAGTCTCAATTAAAAGCATCTATTGATTTATAAATTACATATAAACACATTTTTCCTCCAGCAGTTCAATATAATGATACTCACTTAGGATTCCAGAAAAATCATTAAAAGGCAATTTTCCTAGTATGTTGAGACAGCAGGACTTTTCCCCTTTAGGGAAGATGGTTGAATAAAATTCATTATTCATGAGCTCATGAACAAACATTCAGGTTTGTTCTTATTATTTTAATTAATGGTCAAAATTTAGTTTGTCATTTTTTTTAGTTTTAATTTATGCTCTACTGAATAAAATCCAGTCCAAAAACAAGTAAATAACTACCACAGTATCAGAATTGCCTCTGTGCAGGAAGATGTAAAATAATTTTCAGTACATAGTTAGAAATACTAGTCTCTTGAGGATGTCTTACAAAAGGAATCAGATTACCAGCAAACTTTGATATTCATTTAGATATTTAAGTAAGTAATTAAAAATTCAGGAAGTCAACCTTTCTGTAGTCATCCTTCAAGAGATTAGCAGCATCTCTTATGCTCAATGGAAAAGGTAAGCCCTGCTGGCAAGACTCATAAAAAACTGAGATCCTCTGAGAACATTATAGGACAAAGTAGTTAATGGCCTGCTGTGGCACTGAGACACTCACAAGTCTATGAGGCCAGATGGGATCCACCTGAGGGTACTGAGGAATTGCCAAAAGAGCTCACCAAGACATTCTCCATCATTTGTCATCAGTTCTGGATAACTGGGAAGGTTGCAGATGACTGGAGGTTGACCAGTGTGACACCCATTCTCAGGATGGTTTGGAAGGAAGATTCAGGGAACTACAAGCGTGTCAGCCTGGCCTTGGCACCTGACAAGGTTATGGAACAGGATATCTTGAGTGTGATCACAGACACATACAGGACAACCAGGGGATCAGGCCCAAACATGTGGGTTTAGGATTGACAGGTCCTGCTTGACCAACCTGATCTCCTTTTATGACCAGGTGACCCACCTGGTGGGTGACAGGATGTTGTCTACTGTACTTCATCAAAGCCTTTGATATTGTCTCCAAGAACATACTCCTGGAGAAGGTGGTAATCCAAGGCTAAGACAGGTGCACTCTTCACAGGGTTAAGAACTGTCTGGATGGCTGTGCCCAGAGAGGGCTGGTGGAGTCACACCCATGTGATGGCCAGTCACCAGTGGGGTTCCCCAGGACTCAATATTGGGTCCAGTCCTGTTTAATATCTTTGTCAATGAAGGGCCCAAGGGCAACCACTGTCAGTTTGCACATGACACCAAGTTATATGGAGTTGTTGATCTGTTTGAAGTTAGGAAATCTCTACGGAGACATCAGGACAGGCTGGTTTAGTGGGCCAAGGTCAGTGGTATGAGGTTCAATAAGACAAAGTGAAGGGTCGCACACTTTGGTCACAGCAATCCTACTCATCCTTACAGGCTGGGGGCAGAGTGGCTGGAAGGCAGCCCATCAGAAAAGAACCTGGGGTTGACAGAGTTTGAACATGAGCCAGTGTGTGCCCAGGTGGACAAGAAGGCCAATGGCATCCTGGCCTGTGTCAGCAATGGGTGGCCAGTTGGACCAGGGCAGGGATTGTCCCTCTGTACTTGGCACTGATGAGGCTACACCTCAAATCCTGCCTCCAGTTCTGGGCCCCTCACTACAAGAAAGACATTGAGGGGCTGAAGCATGTCCAGAGACGGGCAATGGAGCTGGTGAAGGTTCTGGAGTGTAAGTCATATCAGGAGTGGCTAAGGGGTTGATCAGCCTGCAGAGGAGGATGCTCAGGGGTGATCTTACCACTCTACAACTTCCTGAAAGGAGATTGTACCAAGGTGGGGGTTTGCCCTCTTCTTCCAAGCAGGCAGCAACAGGACAAGAGGGTGTGGCCTCAAACTGAACCAAGGAAGATTCAGGTTAAATATCAGGAAGGAATTCTTCACTGAAAGGGTGATTAAGCATTGGAATGGGCTGCCCAGGGAAGTAGCAGCATTGCTGTCCCAGGAGGCATTCAAGAAAAGAATGGACATGGCACTTAGTGCTGTGGTTTGATAGACAAGGTGGAGATTGGTCAGAGGTTGGACTCGATGACCTTGGAGGTCATTTAGGTCTAACCTAAATGATTCTGTGGTTCCATTCTACGATAATATTTTTGGTATTGGATATCTGAGGTTGTTTACTTCTTTACAGTTTTATTCAACACCTTCCAAGATAAATTCTTATACTGATTTTGTCTAGATTTAAATGGGTATAAATAAAAGTAGGTTTAGTTTCATATGAAAGCGCTACCTCTGTCTCACACCATCTGTTTATTTAGTGTTAAACTGCTGTAAATGTAGCCTTTAACAGATTCACAGTAAACCAACATAATGGTTAGTTAAACTATGTTTTCTAATTGTGTGGATATATTCAGGGTATTTAATGAACAGCTCTGTGTGCACTAATTACAGATTACAGAATTACTTAGTTAAGAAAATACCTACATGATGTTAATGGCAAAAATTATATAGGAACAGTGGTTTTGGCTTTGAATATTTTCACAGATTTTCTTGCTTCTGAAATTCTCAGTGGAAAACAATAAATGCTGTATTATGAATGCTTTCAATTTACCTGGAAAGCAATCTGAAGATATATTTCCATAGTATATTACAGTGATTTGATTGTTCCATCACAAAATCTGACTTGAAGGGCATGCACTATTACTAGGAATATATATCAGGAACATGTACCAGCTGATCAGGAGATGTACAGCAGACCTCTACTATACAGAATGTGGAAATAAGGAATTCAGAGCATTATTTGGACATTCAGGTGCATTCATACAAAAGACAGCCTGTCAGATTAAGCTACAAATTGATTCTATATATATAGAAACTGGCTTATAGACATTTATCTTGCTTTTGTTTTTATTTCCTTGACTATTTTTATTTGTTTATTTTGACAAGGAGACTAAGGAAGATTATGATCAGAAAGTTTTGATTTTTCCTTTTTTCTTCCCTTTTACTTCCTCATGTTTTTAAAAAGAAAAAGCAATTTTTTTCTTTTCCCATATTTCAAGTCTTTTGAGAGCAGGATTGCTGCTATTCATTTTTATGTGTGACAAACTTTATAACAGCCTGAATGGGTACTTTCATATTTTAAAATCTTTTATATCAGTTATATAAATATGAAAAGACATCAGAAATTTAATTAAAGTACGATGTACTCATAGTTCGTTGTATTTTTCTTGGGAGAAGCAGTGGGTTTCTTTGGATTTTTCAAAGTACAGATTTGTCTTCTTAGAAAAAAATATTTTAATTCCATTTATTGCATAGAAAAATGGAAGACATCAAAGGCTTTTTAGAAAAATTATGCTTGGGCAGCGATATATATCTAGATTTTTCTTCAAATGTCTCTAGTCCAGGTTGTGAAAATTAAGTCTACAAGTGTGATATGTGAATGAAGTTTTACTTCTCCTGTGGGCACCAACTCTTTTTTAGAAAATCCAATTTTCATAAATTGGATAGAGAGCACTGGAGAATTATATCTTTTGATGCTGCTGGTGTAACCCTAACAAAACGAATGCATTCCTCTCTATCAGTGTTCCCCTGAGAGTAGATTTCCTCCCATGTAGTGCAGATCATGGTCTTTTTATAAATTCTAGTATTTCATTGGAATTTTTGCCACTGAAACTACTACCTTTGACATCCCAAATGCTCAGACTAACAGCTTGAGGGTACTAGCAGTCCACCTCTATGTAATTCAAGAGAAAACTGAATATAAGACTACAAGACTTTCAGATATGCAACAGCATCCTTGTCAACATCTAATAATGTTCTAATTACTAAATATGATAGCTGAAGTATTTTCATCCTATTTCAGCCATGTTCCTTGTCATTGTGGAGTTGAAAATTGATTTTCTGTTTTCCAAAATTACTGAGTTTTACCTGTAGTCCCAATATGGTACAAAATAATGAACTTAAAATCTCTGTACTTTTATAGCATAATTCTTTTGACCTTGATTTGGAGAAGCTCAAGATTTGATTAACAGAAGAAAATCTATACCATATTATGTTGTTAATCTGGTTGGAGAAAGAGATTCCTGTGTAAACCCACAGAAATCCTAGAAGTTACTGAGCCTCACTGAGCCTGTGCTGTGACTGAGGTTAAACAGAGAAAAAAAAATACAGTACCTAGGTCTCTATAATATGCTTTTGCCATTTATAATAGTTGTCTGTGCCAGAAGTATTCCATGTGTTTGTGAACACGTTCTAGTTAATCAAACATGACAACAAACTTATAAAAGTCCAGCTCTCTGTTTCTGTTGGCTTTTGGAGCGTTCTGCAACTAACCTGTGCAGTACAAGTCATTATCACACCTCATGCTTTAAAGTTGAGATGTCCATGCTGCCACTTACACATACTGCAGTATGATGTTCTTTACATACAGAACTTAATCTTAATCTAATATACCTGGTACAGTTGCTTCTGCTTAGTCGTAATATATTAGTACCTGCAAATATGCATTTTTGACATGTCTCCACTTCCACCTGTTTTCTATCATAACTGAGTTACAACAGTGATAGTCAGGTGTATCGGACTTTTTGTATCAGTGGCTATTCTGAAGCTCTTCAGAAACAGAGAAGAGAGAAGCTGTTGCATTCTCTGCTGACAAAGCAACTAGAACTGGTAAAGTTATAGTTAGTAAAGGTTATAGTTTTATCTATATTTATATCCATGCTGTTTTTATTGGTGGTTTTAGTGTTTTGTAAGAACATTGAGGTATATTCAAATATTCTTTTAACAGTTGAGTTCGTAATAATTTACGGAACCTTACTTTTCAGAGCTTTGAAATGTCAACCTTTTTAAAGTCACATCAATGAAGTTATTCACAACTATTAGACAGCAGTCCTTGCTGAGATATAGCAGACTAAGTTTGTCCTTGTATCAAGCAAGCTTCTTTTCAGCATTCTTAGCATGCAAAAGGTGAACGATCTCACTATAGTTTCTAGAGCAGCTCATTTTTACAGACGATAAAGTAAGACTGAAAAGGCTCCTTTTTTCTTTTTTGGTATTATTGGTAACTAAGAACAGATCTTGCACTCCCATGCTAAGACTGTAAACTTTCCTCATTTTCTACACCTGTATTGAAGGGAAAGGTGAAACCAACAAAATATTTGTGACACATGGACTGAGCCAGTTGTTCTGAATCTGTTGTTCCCAAGGAAAGCTCAGGAAGGAAGAAAGCATTAAAATTCTAGCTTCAATTAGATACTGTATATTGGATATGTGATAGTCCTATGAGAGTTGGCATTTCTTTTCCTTAAAAAAAAAAAAAAAAAGTAGAAAACCCACCAGTTGTTTAGTAAATTTTTTTTAATAAATGGACCAAAGATTTTTATCGTTTTATCCAAATTATTTACATGACTCATTTCAAAAAATGCACTGTATGTATTTTTGTCTTGATGTTGCTAATAGGCATAATCTTTTAAATCAAAAACATGCAATGGTAGAGTGACATGGTGCCAGATTTTCTTCAGCCCGGCTAGCCCCTGGCACTGTCGGCAGGAGCAGGCTGCCCTCAGAAAGCCGCGCAGTCCGGGGTGCAGCTGTAGGGCACGAGCGCTCTATGGCACAGGCTACCACACGCCGAGGATAGGAACAAGGATGAGGGAGAGGTCTTCTGTTTGAGTTCCAAAGAAGCTTATTCCAGAAAAGTTCGGTGACAAAAGACATGGGACAACGGTGCACAGGGACATTTATACAGGGCAGTGTCACTGTTGGACACGCAAAGACACACACAGACACTCTTTGATGAGAAGGCTAAAAACTATCTATTAAAACATCTGACTCCAAATTTATAGTATTTCCACACAGATCAGGAATTGGAGGAGAAGGCTGACACCTCTCCCATCCCTTTGGTCAAGACAACTGCCCATCAGTTGTTTTTTCACACCAAGAGGACGCATGTAAACAAGCTCATCTTAACATAAACATGTTCTAATTATAACACCCGTGTGTGAGAAAGAGCTATGAACTATGAAAACATTAAGTTAGAAAGTGCATCAGAAAAGCTTGAAAAATCAGGGCGACAGGGGAGGTCTCAGGGGCAGATGCAAATTCTCAACCAATAGGGTAGAGAACAGGGAGGAGCAACAGGGAGGTTTACAATGCATAAACCAATAAGGAAACACATGGGAGGAGAATAGGTCATATGGGCCAATGGGGCATCCTGGTTTAGGGGATTTCCCAAGGGGTGGTACCATTAGGGATTGGCCCAATGTGGGATTGACAAGGAAGGTTTAGGAATGGGGGACAGGGTCACAATAACTGGCAGGGAAGGTGCTGGAGATAAAGACAGGGGATAGAATGAAGGACTACTCAAGGGATGGATACAACTTGGGGAAGAAACCAATTAAGGGAAAACATAGGAGAACTTTGGAATGAACCATTAACAAAAAACTACTGACAATAAACTATTAGAAAACAAACACCATAACAATAGAGGAAAATTGAAATTCAGTTCTGAGGAACTGTCTGCTTATTTTTTGCAGCCTTAATGACATATGTCTCCAAATGTGTTTCAATTAAGACCAAAGCAAAAATGGTAATTGACCATCAAAGGTTGCAAAAGAAAGTAAACTAGCAGGAAAGGCAAGTCAGCAGAAAAAAAAAAAAAATGCTTAAGTCTATCAAAAAACAAGAGTAATAATGGAGTTTTCATCACAGGACACTATTATGGGAACAGCTAATTACAAAACAGATAATAAGTAAGAAATGTAAGTGCTCATGAAGGCAAAAAGCTGGAGTAGAGATAATGGAGCAATTACTTTTCCAGTGCCCATAGGCCAAAACTCAGCCCCTCCTGTGCCAAGCCCCATGCAAACAAGCAGGTTTGCAAAACCTCTGGCTCTTTCTGACATAACTCTGTATTAGACAATAAACCACCGTATCTTGTTCAAGATCAGGTTTTGTCTTGTTTTGTAACTCTCTTGACACTGAACAGCCAAATAAAATTTTATTTAGGGAAAAAAAGAAACTGATGCATATATATATATGAAGGACAGTCTGCATCACATAGGAGCTTTTTGAGAGAAGGGGAGCAGAGTAGCCATGTTAGGGGTATACCACCCAGAAAACATGAATTGCCTCTGAACAATAAAGGATACATAATGCCTAAATAGAAATCGGTATGAGAGCTGGGACTTGATGTTGGCTCATATATGAAGTCACTGCAGGACTTCGGAATGTTTTTCTGATGTCTCTGTTGGGTTTTGTATTGTTCCTAAAATCTGCCATCTAGATGAAAAAAACTCAGGTGCCTCTGTCTCCAAAATGAAACAATTCAGAGAGAAAGCCTTTTTCCTAGCCATTTCTAATGTATGTTTAGGAGCTTTTGGGTATGTTAGATATCCAAAAGGGTTTGGCAGATATGCCAAGGTCTGCAGGGGAGCTGCGGCCTTTCAGAACAGAGCTGAGAACACAAAGGCATCTCTAAAAACTGTGTTTGCTTTACTTTGTCCATACAAATTCAGTGAGGTAAGTGCTGCAGTTTCAACTCTGCTTTTAGTTTGCACCTTGGGACACATCTTGATCCATGAGAAAAATTCTCTAAGCCTTTACAGCCATGAGTTATCTGGGACTACTTCATGTGTAAATCCAGTCAACTACAGCTGAAAACGGGTTTGATTTTCATCAGTCATTCTGTGAAAATGGTGTACAAGTTCCTCTATTCAGGAAGCAGATTTAAGTTTTTGGGATGATACAAGTTCTATTCATTGCAAATGGAAATCTGGCCCTTAGTTTTCCAGAAAGGATGGTCAAACCACCATTTTTAAAGACTTAAAACATCGTTACCTTTTCCAGGGCTGCCCCGCAAATTATGAAGGCATTGCTGCTGCTCAAAGAAAAGTTTACCAAATTTCAGAGGGTTTTTTGACTACTAATGCAAATGTTTTTTGCTTTATTTTTCTACACAGTGAGCCTATTTATGGCATAGGGTCATCTTCCAATACCAAAAATAAAAGTAATAAAATTATAAACCTGGTGTCAAATGCTGTAAGTAACATCTATCTAATTGCTCAAATTTTAAGAAAATAAGAATGTGATCTTGGAACACAGAAGAGTTTGACCACCAGAATTAAAGGCAGCCATTACTGCTACTCAAACTGACATCCACAAATCCTGGACCATAAGGAAAACCTAAATTTGACACAAGATTTCTGTGTTTTTCGCACATACTATTAATTTCAGTTGAATGCTGATGCAGATAAAATAAAGAATGAAAAGAAAAGCATTCCCATATTTCAGTATGAAATACATTTTTATTAATTGTTTTCCTAAGTGAGATTCTTTTTTTTGTTTCTGAGAAAGAGTGAAGCATATTTTTATGTGAAATGTGAAATTCACGGATGTGGCTAAAGATATATCTTCATTGTTTATTTATTATGAACTTACATATTTTGAAGAAAAAATTGCACATAAATAATATTTTAAACTTCTGCTTTCTTCTGTTTTTACAGAAATTTATACAGGTATGGAGCAATAATATATACATCTCTGTGTGATCTTCATTTTATAATTTGTGATGTGGGTCTTTCTCATACTCTATTTCAGCACTGTTGCATGCTCTGCATTATCATATATAATTAGGGAAATGTATTTTTTGCTTGAAAAGTGCTAAGTATTGTTTTTCAACTATTCTTCCTTTAAAAAAAAAAACAAATATATGATTTCCAATTAACATGGATTTCAGAGAAAATGTCATTCCACTGTTTATAAACAGAATTTCAAAACAATTCCTTTAATGGAAAGTAGAATTTGGATTCCAAAGAAAAGAATGGATTCGCTATAAATTTGAAGTGCAAGAAAACACTTGTTATATTTTAAAACTATTATTATAATACTCAGCTTAATTTCAAGTAATATGAAAATATGCATGCTTCAGTTATTCTTCTGTTTCCCACCCACTTGCAGGATACTTCTGGTTTGTTTTTTTTTTTTACTTTTCCTAGCCTTTAATCATCTCTGTTGTGGAGATATTCTGTTTAATTATGTCCCATAGCAGATCAAGATAAGCAGGAAGTTTTTAAAATAATGGCAAGCTTAGAGGTACCTCCAAGCTTCTCAAGTTTTGAACTTTTAATAGAGACAGGTTTATCTTTGGTATTAAGACATTTAATATTTACAATTGCAAGGAACTCAGATTTTAGGTATGTAACTTCTTGCTCATTAGTGTTCCTGGGATTTTATGGTAAGTCTATGAAAGCCTTCAGGAGTAAGAGCTACTGAGCTATATAAAGATGATGAAAAAAACCCCACATATTTCTCTAAAGTGATCAAATAAGTTTTGAATTAAAATTTTCGTATCCACTCATTTCAAAACGAAAATTTTGGGAAAAACATTAAGTGGCGTATAGATTGGGGGG
>VYXF01007125.1:421369-466550 GCA_013397295.1 Polioptila caerulea
GTTTGTTTAGCGGGGGGGGGGGGGGGGAGGGTTGGGCAGACATGTCTTTATATAACTTTACAGTGCCTTTTTACACTGGGTTATCTCCCATAATTAAATATATTTTTATTTTTATTGCAAAGAATTACATTTCCCTAGTTTATCTTGGAAAAGAGTAGTGATTAATTTCAATGTTAAAAGTGTCTTTCAGCTCTGTTGTTAAAAAAGACTGAAACAATGCTGTTGCAGTGATGTTATGATCACAAAATCACAGTGTTGGTGCTGCTACCTACTTGCTAGTTCTTGAAAGATTCTTGTCCTCATGAATCCATATTTAACACCATTACCAGACTACTTGTTATAATTTAGGAAATTGCCTTCCAAGTGACACACTTGTTTTTCTGCTAGATATTTTATTTTCACTATATTGTCATAATTGTACCACCAATCTGAAATGAGATGCATTTTGCAGGCTGTACTTTTACAGCAAAATACTGATTTTGAAAACTGTTGTCAGATTTAATTCTAATGAAGTGTTAGTAGGAAATATTTTATTTATTAGATCATTTTCCTAAAGAATAACAACGTTGAAGAGGTGTCATTTCTGATTATAGGACACTTCCGTACTACATATCAAAACATTTAATGTATACATTTATGCTGAGCAAATAAAACAAACAAGTATCAATAGTTTCACATAGAGAAATAGAAATTTATATCAGAAAATTTATTTTCTATGTAATTTCTATAAATTAGGCTTTTGACTTTTAGTAATAGCCTTAAAAGGACAGTCGTTTTCAGCAAAATAAAATCTGTTTTCAGTGTTCATTTACGGTATTTAGAAATTCTACCCTAGAAGTATTATAAGCAAATACCATAGAAAAGGAAACTCATTAACATCAGCAGAATGAAATTTCTAAATAAGCAATATGTTTCTCACTCCTAAAAAACAACAACAAAAAAAGATAGTATTTTCCAAATAAATGATTTATTGTTTGATATATGGTATGCTAGAGAAGCATACTAAATGCTATTAGTATATGCTTATATGTAGATAAAGACGTATAATACTTAATGCAATATATTGTGCAACTGTAAAGGAAATTGTCCTTCAGCTGACTGTTTAATCACTTGTGCTTATACTTTTGAGATTTTTTCAGGTTTATTCTAATAGAGAGGCCTTTAATTGCCCATTAAAGACAATCTATTATTGCAGTCAATAAAATGTAGCCAAAAATTGAATAAGCAAAAAGGTTAAAACTGTCTAAAGGAAATAAGCACAGTTTTAAAGATGAGCTGAACTTATTAAATAATTAATGAATTTCTGTGATAGATTCTTTTGCATTCTATCTGTTGGACATCCTCTTTTTTGTCATTTAACTGTTTAGTGAACATTATCTTTTTACTCTGAATTTTAAAATTCTGATATGTCGGAGGGGACAGTTGATAAACTGTTTTCCTAGCACAGCATTCCTTTCTGTCAACAATCACAGACCTGCTGTTCCAAGAACTATTCAGATCAAGTGAGAAGTTTCATGTTTAGCACAAAAACAGGTGTATTGAAATCAATCAGCTACAGTAAAACATTTGTACAAAAATATTTGTATCAAAATTCTTTTACAAATATTTAGAAGAGAGAGAAAATGCTGAAAGCATAAAAACTGTTTTCTGATTAAGCAATTTTTATTAAAAAAATGCAACCTATAACCTGTTTGACGTTTGATTTACCCTTAATCAGACATCTTTTTTACAGTTTTGAAAAAGATGCTGATATTAGAGCAACAACAGCAAGTGAAACTGTTTTGCAAGTGTGCAACCACCACTTCCTGTTACTATCCAACCTACTCTCATCCAGCCTTAATCTGAGGGAGAGTGGTACCAGGTGACCAGACCCGAGCTCTGAGGAGGTTTATTTGCATGTCAGAGATCTCAGTGTGGGGAAGAGATTACCAGAGATTGGCTGATTCCAGAGCTTGCTTACTTTTGCTAGTTGTCCATGACGGCACCAATGAAAATGCCAACAGAGACCCAGAGCAAATCAAAAGGGACTAGAGGACTCCAGCAGCAGGGGAAAAAAATATGGGAGCCAGATAGAGTTTTTCCAGCACTGCTGGTAGGAAAATAAGCCTCCTGGGGCTTAACATCTGATTAATGTCACAGGCAAGACTTCACTGATACATCACTCAAGTAGATCACACAGAGTGGAATGGCAGCCATTTAAAGAAATGTTGAGATGGATGTCTTTTACAGATAGCTTGATCAAGAAAAGTTTATGAAGTCATCTTTAGGAAACTGGAAAAAAGACTTGAGAACAGTAGTTCTCCTTGAGATATTACCACACTGACTTTTGCTGGAAAGACAACATGGAAAGATAGAAATAATTGATCATGTTGACAAATTTTTTAAGCAATTGCAGGGTGAGAAAACTAGTGGAGATATTTATCTGTGTCTATATTTGTGAATAAGCAAGAGGAAGTTTGGGATATAGAGGTAGAAAACAACTCTAGCAATAATGGCAGTGAGATGATAGCGTTCATAACCTTAAGAGAAATGAAAAGTTCAAGTAGCACAATAATGATTCCAAACTTCAGCTGGTTTTCATTAGCTCAGAAATCTGTTTTGCAAGCTCCTGTTAGAGATTGCACTGAAGGGAAAAAGGATTTGTCTTGAGCCCACTGATTTATCTTAAAAGACTGTTTCCTCAAAGCTCAGTTCTTTCCAATATGCAGGAATTTAAGCAGGTGTGGCTGAAAAACAGATAAATGGGCTCCTGAATGAGTCTAAAGAGAAAAGGAAGTGCACAGAAGGTAGGTGCAAAGGTAAAGCTGCCTCTCCAGGTAAAAAAAAAATTAAGTACTGCATTACTGGATCATCTAACAGTTCCATTTAGGATTCAGAGCCATGTGTTAAGCTTATTTGTGTTATTCCACTTTAGGAATCAGCAGGGTTTTCACTCATGTCAAGCTGTTGTGATATAAATATGGAAACTTCAGGGCAAAATCTCAATGAGCCATATGGCTTCTTTTGCTGCGCAATTTCATGAATTCCAGATCTGAGAGTGCTGGCTGTCTTTAGCAGGATCATCCCGCATCAGAGAGATCATAAGCATAAAGACAGGGAACAACTTGTGTTGTTTTTTTCCTCGTTTGTCAGCATCGTTACTGGGGTCAAAGGGTTGTTGGATTCTTTTTTTTTAACCTCAGTTCTGTTCCTACTTGTTGTTCTTGTTATTAAAAGCATTTAGAATTCAGCCCTTAGATGATTGTCTTACAGCAAGCAGTCAGCTCACCTACAATCCTGCTGACATTTTGGACAGTGTTTGTTACATTATTATGAAGGCTCCTGGCAGGAGCTGTGGCCTGTGGGGGGTCTGCATGGACACCGGGCGAAAGTGTGAGGGTCAGGGAAGAGCTGTCATGGAGTAACCACAGTTCCCATTCCCAACCCCCTGCGGTATTCATGGGTGAGGAGGAGGGAGAGGAGTCTGAAGTGAAGGAGTGAGGTTGAGTCTGGGAAGAAAAGAGGGGTGGATTTTAGCTTTGTGTTTGTTTTTTACCATCCTTTGCTATTTTTAATTGTCAGTTAATTCAATCAGTTTTCCTCAAGTTGTTTCTATTTTGTCCATGACAGTAGTATGTAAATGGTGCCCCTTCCTTTATCCCACAAGGTTTTCTCTCTTATTTTTTTCACCTGCCTGTTGAGGGGGCGTGAGATAGTGGCTGGATGGGCATCTCTCAGCTACCAAGATCAACCCACTGTCGCATAACCGTGTGGATTATGTCTTCCACATGACTACCCAGGTGTTTTGTCTTGTAGTGTCCCGTTGCCCATCACTGGGTTGAGGTTAGAGCCTATCTGAGGAACAGAGAGTTTGTTGGGACAGGGAGAAACTGCTGCAGAAAGGAGTGGCTGGGCAGCCATAGCTGGGACAAGGGCACTGTGGAGTGTGCAGAAGGCCTGGAGTATAGCAAACCCTGCTGCACCAGAAAGCACAGCATAGACACAGCCTCAGTAGTCATGGAAGGGCTTCAAAGGCATTCAGAGGGGCTTGTGTACAGTTTGTTACAGCCCTGAGAGTCACTACGTGCTGTCTGAAAGTAAGCCTGAAAGAACAGACTTCCCTCCAGCAGCACTGAGTGAAAAAGGCAGGCAGATTTACAAACCCAAACCCATTTGATCTCAGTTGTCTCTGCCACCTTCATTTCCATTATCAGTACTGGAAAACACAAAATGGTTTTGTTTATGTTCTAACAAATTAAGGCTTATTTTATAGGGCCTTCAAGTCTCTTCTTATCTAATTATTGTAAATTAAAGATTTAGATGGGGGCATCTGTGACCCAAGATCCACTCCATCCACACCAAGATCCGCAATCACACAGTTCCTTGGATAGCCCAGATAAATATTCATAATATTCTGCTATACAAGGGTTTTGGTAAGGAAAGAGTACAATGGGACTGTGAGAGATTTTCTATTGTATGGAATTTTTAGAAATAATGTAGGCATTCACTCATTATTAAATAAATACATATTTTCAGTAAAATAATTTGTATTCAGTCACAGATGGTAAGCAGAACAATTACCCAATATTACATATATTTAATTCATTGTTCAGTATTATGGGTTAATGTATGAACAATTCACGAGGTAGTTGTGACAACAGGTTATCAAGATGAAATAGCAGGAAGCTTCAATCAAAATTCATTAATCATTTTTAAATACACTGTAAAAAATTGCATTTTTGAGCTGTTTAAAGCACAAGGGTAAAGACAAAAGATGAAAGATGTACCTATCTACCAAAACCTGTGAGATAGCTATTAAGATTTTTAAAATTTATTGTATCGTATAAAATGATTTAAATAAAACATAAATATATACAAAACATAAATTTTCTTTTCTTTTTCTTTTTTTTTTTTTTAATTCTACCAAAGTAATATATATTTCTGCATGGTAATATGTATCTCTGAGACCCTCCTACTCCATTTTAACCAGGGTTATAAAGAAAATAAAGCTCATAATAGGCAGCAGCTGCAGGGATATATCCATTAGTTTAACACTGACAGCTTTGCCATTTTTTTTTTCAGGTTTGAACTGTGAGTTTAGGCCTTGTGAGGCCAGCAATCCCTGTGAGAATGGAGCTGTGTGCATAGAAGAAATGAATTTGGACGTTTTCCCCCTTGGATTCCACTGCCAGTGTGTGAAGGGCTTTGCAGGTCCACGCTGTGAGATCAATGTCAATGAGTGCAGCTCTAACCCTTGCCTCCATGGATACTGCTATGACAGTGAGTTCAGTCTGGTTACTCACTTTAATGTAGAGTAGTCTTTCTCTTGAAGTATCTGTAGCTGCTGAGCTGCTCTGGGGAGAACAGTGGATAATTTACTGAAATTTAGCTTGTCTGAAGCTTCACAGCCTGTACCAGAAGGATTATTTTTGCCAAAATGCCTCAACTCCCGGCACTGGGGTTTTTGTGTTCAGGGGGTCAGAATTATAGCTAATGAGAAATTTTAATGAGATTTGTGCTGTCTCCTTTGATACCTAAATTAACAAAAAACATCTTACATTGTGCATTTCATGAGAGAATATCCAGGTGCTGAAAAAGAGCTCATGGAGCAGTTAGGCATTATATTTCATAATTCTAATAAGTCAAAAAAATCTGTTTAATTTCAAACTAATGTAAAAGGGTGTACCTGTTTACTTCTGCATGTAACTGTGTAATTAACTATTTAATTGCAAGATGTACTTTAAGGTGTTAGAAGCAACTTGACTACCCTACTATACTTTGCCTGGATTGGCAGCCAAGTTTAGTATGGAGTACTTGAAAGTTTTATAGGGTTCTTACCATCTATCAGACACTTGCTATACTTGTTAAGAAAAAAAAAAAAAAAAGTAGAAGTAGTAATTTTCAGAGGATCTTAAAATGCTGACTGGAAAGCTGAGAAACATCTGAAGGTCGTGTAGACAATCCTGCATGAAGCTTGACTATTAACAGTGCAAGAACAGGTCAGACAGGGATTTTTCTACCTGAGTTTTGAAAGCCTTCAAAGAGGGGCAGAAATTTCACAAACTCTTTGGGACAGCGTATTCCACTGATTAACTACTCTGGCAATGCTCACACTCTCCCAATTCTATCCAAATCCCCTGAGCTGTAACTTTTGGCCATTGCCTCATAGTACCTCCTAGCACTGCTAAGGGATTTCAGTTTTGTCATTTGTGCAACCATCCTTGAGGTTACTGTTAAATAGCCCTCTCACAATGAACACTTCCCTGGTGGTCTAATACAAAGCAAGCCTGGTTGACTCAACTTTTCCTCATAGGATCCACACTTTATCACTAAGTAACTGTGTTTGTCTTCTACATCTCTCTCCTGTTTCCTCACATCCTTTTCCAAAAAAGAATGATGATTTAAGAACTTCCATGATTTTTTTTTTTTTTCAGAAAAGTTTGCAAGACCTAATCAGCTTACTGATTTCAGATAAGATGTTAAAGAACTTAGCCCAAATTCATAAACACATTATTGTCTAAAACTCTCATAGTTAAAATAAAAATAAAAGATCTTAAAAAGTCTTCCTTTCCTTATCTGGGAATAAGGCGAGTGACTTCATCTTCCATCTAGCAAAGACCGTTTCCTATTAAATTTACAGATGTTTTCTACGTGGTCTGCATTGGTTTGGAGATATTTTTGAACTGGAATTCAGATGAGCTGTATTAAAGTTCTTCATGCTGACAAAATGCCAATTTTGGGGGGAACAGCTTGTCTTTTTGGTGCCTCTGGCTTGAGTTTTTATCATGCGGACATTTGAGTTCCTCTACCCTATGTGCACTGGCTGCAGAAAGCGGGAATCCTAAGGAAGCTGGGAAGCTTTTAGCATATGAATAATGCTCCTATGCTGAAGGACTTAGAGCATTAATGAATTCAGTAGCAGCTGTGTGTACAGACACGATGGTAGAATAGATTCTATGGTGAATCTCAGCAATAATTAAGAATCCAGGGACCCCTTTGGGGTTAAAATAAATGCAAGCCTGCAAGCAATGCTATTACTGCTTTCCTGAACTCCATATATGGATGGAGCATTCTAAAGATTGCTCTCCATTTGGATCACCAATCATGAAAAAGATACAGGGTTCTTATTATTATCTTGTTCAGGAATATATCATAGAAAAATTCAACTCAAGCAAGATTTCCCTTAATATAGTGGTATAATATGAGGCATTCTTTACAACAATAACAACATTAAAAACAACTAACAAACCAAAATTGTTTAACTGCCATATCTTATTTAAATATCATTTTAAAGATATAATCTTATGTATTTTGTGATTGTTTTGTGATGGAAAATTACTCATTACTTCTAACATCACTTTTTAACTCATTGATTTTTAACTCTTGACTCAAAATATTTGCATTAAGTAAAATGCAGTACATGAATCTGCTTTCATATTTAAAAGATATTTTGAGACCTCATTTAATTTATTTCAATTTTGTTAACATGTCCACACTGTTTAAGTAAAGCTAATGTTAATCTTTTCCAGATAGTGTTCATAACTGGAACTTAGTAAGTTAATGGTATTCAGTTGTTATGACTCTTAGTACTAAAGTACTATTGATGCCTTCTTGAGGCTGACCTAGAACAGAGATTAGACAGAGCAAGAGGATAAAGTAGATATTTATGAAAAGGCCTCAATGGGTACACCTGGGCAGCACAAGAGCCCAGCTGGGCCAACACAAGATGAACCCAAAAATGGTCACAAAATGGATGCTCGATCACAGGGTCTCACACTTTTATAAGTTGTGGTCCATTTGCATATTGGAGTTAATTGTCCGATTATAGCTTCAGGTTGTGAAGCTCCATCCTCCTTGTTTTTTCTTCTCACCTTGCTCTTTTTGCTCTTGGGCCTGTGGAAGTTGCATCAGTTGTCCTTGGTACCAAGCTAGAGAAGGAATTGTTTTGTCTACCTACTCTGTGAAGTAGTAGCACTTAGTAGCACTTAGTATGAAACCCAAAACTACCCACTAAAACTGCACAGAATCTGAAAAATATGAAAGCTAAAACTTAAGGCATCACTATCTCTGTTGCAGTTGTCAATGGCTTCTACTGTTTGTGCAACCCAGGATATGCAGGATTGAAATGTGACCAGGACATTGATGACTGCATAGTCAACGCTTGTGAACACAATTCTACATGTGTTGATCTACATCTGGTCAGTAGAAAATTTTTTTAATTAAAATGATTACATTTTCTTTCTAAAATCCAAAGCAATATTTTTCTGAGTTCTAAACCTCCTGTTAATCCATATACCCACATATCAAGGGCTTTATAATCATGCTTCCCAGACACTGGTATTTTTGTTTATTTTTAATTTTATAGGCAGTGGGAAAGAAGAATGTTTTTATCATTTAATAGCACTTACTGGGTCAGTGCGGTTATATAGGAAATTCAAAAGGCACAGATAATTTTCTACTAGGTGTGTTTATGACCTCATTATAACTGACAGGAATACTCATTTACACCAATTGCACTGGTTTCAAAGGGACTTAAAAATATCTTACCCAAGAAAACTGAATTTTCAAAATTCATCAGATATATTATTTTTAGAGATATGAAATATGTTAAGAATAACTTATGTCTTCTCAGAAATAAAATCATTCTATCACCTGATTCCTCCATGAGAGGAAAGAAGACAGATTTACATTGTGTAAACTTCAACACCAGAGGTGGCCCATGTTCTCTGTCACTCCTTCCAGGAATCTGTCAAGAAGCAATTTGTTTTCATCGTACTCAACAGAGACACTAAGACATTTTCCTTTAGAAACATTCAGGCTGTCAGAGAAATTATCGGTTAAAAAAAAAAATGTGGAAGAAAGGACAGTTTTTTCTTTCTAGTTTCTACCAGCACATTTGTGAGAATACCAAATTGATAAATGTAGAATTCGAATTATATTTTGAAGCCAACATATAGGTGTCTATATATGATATGAGATAAATGTCTAAGCAGCAACCAAAGATCATTGAGGATGCAGACAGCACAATCCACATTTCAGCTGCCCATCATTTGAATCTTTATTTTGGGTGAACTGAACAACCCTGTAGGTACCTCTGACTGCTGCATTATTGCTGAAAGTGTTTGCAATTTCAGGAACCCTGAAGTGTATGAGAGGTGTGGGTTTTGGGGGTTTTCCTTGGTTGGTTTCTTTGACTGATTTGCTTTTTTTGTTGTTGTTTATTTGGTTTTGCTCGCTTGTTTGTCTTAGTACCTGCATAAAGAAATTGCTTTTTTTTCTGACAAATTCTGAGGGTAACCTGCAATTGTCACTATTTCCTAAACTTAAACCAAACTTAGCTGCTTCAAAAGAGTTTTCTCACATTCTCTAATTTCCAGAGCTGTTTCTTTTTCTCACCAGTTAGAACACTTTATGTATTTTACAATATTTTGGGTTTCTTTTAACATATTTTGAGAACTAGTCAACACCTTGGACAAAACCAAGTGCTTGGTATGGAGACCAAAGTTTGTGACACTTCTGTTGTTGTCTTTGGATGCTATTGTAAATGCATATTTTCCTAGCACTAGACTGCCATTAATATTTCAAGATCTCAGTCTGAACACATATTGCCATCTATGCCTCTAATGCATGTGCTGTCTTATTCTCTAGCAGACTGTTGCATATGTTGATGTTATAGGTACTATTCCTAACTGTAGCATATCCTTTAATTGAGAGTGACAAAATGGAGTTTTATAAGCAGTTTAAACAACATTCTTCCCCAAAAAGCAAGGTATCTGAATTTAAGAAAACTATGGATTTTTAAGAAAGTGATTATATTTTTCCCCTAGGGAATTTTGGCTATGCTTCACCAAATGAGTTCCAATATTGATCCAAGAAAGTTTAATAATTTGAGCAAATTTTAATGTGACAAAAAAGAATATCTCACTGCAATTTCAAGCGCTGTGTTAATTTTTTCTTCACATGTCTTTCATCCTTTTTTCCTTCATTTGTTTGTGCTCACTTTAGTTCTGTAGTTCCTATATGTTACTCTTGTTTGTCACAGATGTATGCAATTTTGTTTTAAATGGAACACAGCACAGCAAATCAGTGAGATCCATACAAACTCACTATTTCTGAGAAAGCATGACATTCAAAACATCTATATGGATTACAGTGTCTACAGAAAATAAATACTGTAGAAACTTAATGGCAAGGTGTCATATTAGACTCTGTGTTGATCCTTTTCAGGCTTTTTCAAAATTGTTCACCTATGTTGTCTACGTTACAACAATCATTTATGTGAAAGGATTCATTTTTATGTTGGCTAATACACAGATTAAAAATCTTCAGTATTCTTTTTATTACAAGATTGTTCTTTGGCCTTTTTGAGAGCAACAAATTTCACTGTCAAAACCCCCCTACCAGAATGGGCTCTGCTAAGTGGAAAGGTTATATTGAAAAGAAATTAGGAATTTTTCGTATTATTTTGCTTTAGTAATAATAATTCATTTCTATTCAATATTTACATTTTTCCTTCTCTTTTCGTCTCTAGAGTATATTTACTTAAACTAACATTTATTATATACATTTCTGAAATAACTTTCATGTGGATCATCTTTTAAGTTGAATCAGAAAGGGACCTAAAAGCCTTGTTCACTAAGTGATTGCATGTTTATATGTGACTGTATTATTTTGCACACTATGTCCTTCTTATTGTATTCATTATCAAAGAGTACCAAAATTTTTCCAAATCAAATTATCTGTTTATACATCAAGATTCTTCAGTGATCAACACAAAGAGGATTAATCAATTAACATATATTCATAAAAATGGAAAAAGACTGATTCCTTCTTCTTCAGCCACAGCAGCTGCAAAATAACAGATAATGAATTAACAATACCCTAGAAAATTATTTTTTAACAATACAGGCTCTCTTCATCCTCCTCTAAAAGGTAAAAAACTAGAGGATAGGAAGCAACTGAAGCATAATAAAGGATTTAAAAACAGATGGAGATCTCAGGAGTTCCATAATTTCTGCATCAAATACCATTTTCTTCCAAAGGTATATTACAGCAGCTTTATTATACAAATCAAAGACCAAAGATCTGAATGTGAGGAAGAATTCCAATATATGCTCTAATTGCAACATATACTTCACAGACTTTACCTTGGCTCTCCAGGCAGGGGGTGGCATTAAACAACTGGACTGTGGGATGAATCATAGAATAATTTACATTGATAAAGGCCTTCAAGATCATTGACTCTAACTGCAAGCCCAATGCTGCCAAGTTCGTCACTCAACCATGTCCCTGAAAGCCACGTGTACACACCTATTAAATACTTTGAAGGATGGTGCCTGAACCGCTTCCCTAGGCAGCCTGTTCTAATGCTTGACACCATTTTAATGCAGATATTTTTCCTAATATCCAATCTAAACCTTCTCTGGTGGAAGATCAGGATAGGTGAAATAAAAAGTTTAATCACACTACTACATTAGCATAAGAAGATTCTGATTTCCTACTGCATCTGAAAATTCCAGTTCTCCAAGAGTTATATACCAGCAAATTATTATATGACAGCACAAGCCACTGTCAGTCATATTAGACCCACTGGTGGCTCAGGAATAATTGTTCAGCTACCCTTATGCTAATAAAAGCTTCATTCTGCAGTCTAGCAGCTCAAATATCTTTGATGCATTTTTTCAAGTTAAGGGTGAATTACCATTGTCAGAATGATACTTGCAATATGTATCCTTCATCTTTGTTGGTAATGTGGTATAATATAGAGCCTTAAAATTAGATAATGTTATCTTAGCAATGCATCAGAAAGAACAGGCACAAGAAATGACACTCATGAGGGTTTGACCCAGCTGTCAGCTAAGGACCACACAGCCATTTACTCACTCTGTCCTTTCTATGGGATGATGAAGACAATAGAAAAGAGGAAACAGAAGAAAGCTAGTGGGTTGAGATAGTTTAACAAGCAAAGGAAAGGGGATGAAGGAAGAATAAAACAAATCACATGATTCAAAGGCAACCACTCATACATTCCATGTGTACACTGATGCCCAGCCAGCATTTGAATAATGGCAACCTTATCGTAGGGTTTCACCAGAGTAATTTGCAAATTCTTCAAAAATCTAAAATAACTAATTCACAGTATTTTTGGGAGACAATACACAAATATATGTTGTCTCTAATGATTTATATAAGATCAGATCATGGATATAGTCTATATAACATAAAATATTATTTTTGGGTATTTGCATTTTAAAAAAAAGAAAAGGTAATAGTATCTTCACAATAGCTCTGACTTCAGTTTTTGCTTGTGCTGTTCTCTATGTCAAATTATAATGCAAATCCTGTCACTTTAATCTATGTGGATATCCATGCAGAAAATTATAATAGATGTGTCTTTCAGAGCTTTATTTCTGGAAGCTAGTATTTCTCTGTACTTACCACATAGTAAAATAAAAAATCTAAACTGTAGGTAAAGTTATAGCTGTATGATAATGCTTGTATTGTAGTCCCACGTTCTTCTTGTGGTTCACTTTCTATCATTATTTGATTTAAGAGGCAATTATTTCATTTTCAATAAAATTTCATGTTATGGAAATGAGCTCTCCAGTAAAATAATAGACAATAATGTCAATTTGAACTAGAAGAAGAAACATTTCCTCGCTTGATTTCTGTTTTTAAATTTGTTGGGGGAAAAAACTAGTACATATAATAAGGTCAAATCCAGTAATTTAAGTCTTTTAGGAACTTGTATTCTGGGTTGTATGGAAGGCTTATGTGAAGGATGAAGAGAGACAGTTACTAACTTATTTTTTTATAATAAAAAAATAGAGTTGATAGACAGAAGATCTATTCCATGATTTAAATTTCAAGAACATAACACACAAGTAGATTAGCTCATTGCATAAATAGTGAGATTTGAAAGGAACTGTGACATTGAAGACTAAAGTACATAGTAGCTAACTGTTAACAGCTTATGTTACCCAAAAAAGAAATTAGTCAGGTTTTTTGGATTAACCTAAAACAATTTCCTAAATTGATACTCTACACTTAAATTCCTTGTAAAACAGAATTTTCTGTACTTTATGCTAAATAGAGAAAAGAATGATCTCCAAAACCTATAACTTATTTTAAAACATCTAGAGGCACTCAAGGTGCTTCAGGAGCATCATCTTCCTAGGTGATGAGAGCAAGTGGTCTGACACTTGAAAGGAAATAAAAGGCTAGATAGGTCTGCATCAATGAAGGTTCTAGATTTCTGTAGGTGTGGAAATTCTCTAAGCTTTAAGTAAGGTAAACAAGCACTGCAACAGAAGTTGGTCTGAAACTTCAACTTAACAAAGTTAAGTCAGACCACATACCATGAATGGCATCCATTGTACATAACAAATTGCAAGATCTAAATGGTTCCCAGGTCAAATAAATTCAAGTTGACTTCTATGTGACTTAAACTTATGCATTGACCTCGTGTGGTGAAACTGTGAATTCTGGACAAATAGGTTTCATATTGCCAATTATGCATCCCAGAAAAGAGCTATGCAGCAGCTGTAGTTCACCTAAAAAACTGCAGCTACACAGTATTTCTGCAAAGTTTTGCAGCTAATACAACTCACTGTGCTGCCCTGAAGATTTTACTTACCATCCCTGAAATATTTCATCCTCCACTTATATTTAGTTAAAAAAAAGTAACAGTGTCTTCATGGTCCTTCAATATTTTTTTTTTTCAGGATCTATTGAAATGCCTCCATCCTCTGCCTTGTACTATAGTGAATATAACAGTAAAAGACTGAAAACTTAGTCATTATTGGGTGTGCTCCTTTATGCTCTATTAAGTCCACTTGAGTCAAAGACATTGGAATACACAAAATTAACTATTGATTTACTGACTTAGGATAATGTCCTTGGAATTGATCTGTGATATTATACATTACTTGGATACAGTGATTATGATATCTTTTGCCTTACTCCTCTAATTCAAAGTTGATTTTGGCAAAGAAGTATCATATTTCTATTTATTAGTTTTATTTATGAAATTATTTTAACATGCTTTAATTTAATTTTTTTGAAAGAAGGTGCAGACATATAAAAATTGGTGGCTTCAAACAATGTCAGTAAATATTGTAGGAGTGAAAGCCTTCTATTTTCTTTTTCATAAACTGAATTTTAAATACTCTACAGAATAAATAAAACTGTCACAAAGTGGAGGAAATGGAGACTAAAAGGAAGTTAAATATTGGCTTTCCAATGAGACTTGTGAACAGAAGGCAAATCAATGTGGTGAAGATACAGGAAGGTAGTCCCAGATGGTGTGCTTTGAGTTTTGCCCGCAGTGAGGAGGCTGGACAGAAAAAATCAGTGACAGCAGGAAAAGAAGTGGAGAACTTTACAACATAAGGAAGATTCTGGAGAACTGTGGCCTACTTGTGGAAAGCACAACCCTAAATTTGATTTGTGCACTATATGGAGACTAACATTATGTTTGAGGTGGGAAATGAAGAGTTTGTACCTTTGAAGGCATTAAAAGATTGGCAGTGGTATTACAGAGACTTGGAACTACAAAAATGTAAGAGAATTCTCTATCTTATAAGAATTCTTATGAGCTTCAAATTTTTTATGAAAGAGAATTCTACAAAAGAGTATTTATTGTCAGAGAAGCACATAATTGTATGACCTTAGCAGATTTATAGAACAGAGGGTCATGGAAAGGTTTGAGTCCACAAGGAAATTATTCTGAAATAAGTTAAATGGTGAAATTCACGTCACTCTCTGAAAGCTTCCCGCATATGTGTCCTTGCCACACAACACAGAGTAATTAACTGGAAGAATTAATTATATATGAAATAAATTTTCCATATAGCAGGAAGGATATTTTCTTTTGCCCAAAGTATAGGAAATAGTTTTGCACCTGACTGGTTTTTTTTCTAGAGAAAATGTGAATGTTGCTCCCACTCCATCAATTATTAATTACTCTATGATGTGTCTTTCACAACAAAATAAATTTTGCAGAAATAAAAAACAGTGTCTTATTTCTGTTTGTATTAAAACAAAAAAAAAGATAAATAATTCACATAAAATGTCTACAGCTGGCAAGTTATGTATTAATGTTTGTCATCCAAAGACTAGGAGGTCAGTTTCTAGTTTCATTAGGTCTCTCTAGCTGCTAACCTCTTCAGGCTTGGGAAAATTATGTAGCACTTGGAATCGAAAATAGAGAAAGATTTGTTATCCCATTTCTTTTAGTTATGTTAGAGTTTTCAAATCTGTCATCCTTTAGATTTTAATATTCTGTTCCAAGCATTCTGACTAAAAATTTTTACTATGAGTGTGATGAGTCACAGGTCAGAGAAGCTATGGATGCCCCATCCCTGGAAGCAACCTGATCTAATGGAAGGTAACCCTGCCCAGGGTCCATATCTTGCAGTATTATTTATTTGTTTGTTTGTTCATTATCATTTGACCCTTATTCTGTTTCACTTATGACAATGGAAAAGAGGGAGCTGAAGAACACCCATGACAATTTACCAAGTCTTGTACTACTAGACACTGAGTTACTTGTTGTAAGAGTCAGTTGCTCTTATTTCTGTTGCTTAGCTGCCCTCTTGCAGACAAAAAAAAATAAAAAAAAACAAAATTATATTAAAGATATACTGTGGTTATATAGAATCTGTTTTATTTGCACAACATAAAATTCTGAAATATGCTGAGATATTTCCCAGAAAAAATCTTTTTCAATATTATTCTATTAGCTTATCCTTTTACAGGAGAATTGACTCTGAAAGCACTGGGAAAACATTTCACTCATTTAGTGAGTAATCATATTAATTGATTTCTGCAAGTCTATTATGGAATTGTGAAATTGCAAGATTATGCCAGATGTAGGTTTGACGGTAATCAAAACTCTTGACCAAAATTTCCTTTCAAAATAATTTTGAGAACCTTTGAATATTTCCTCACTACTCTCCCACATTACTTCAAGTCCTGCCTTCAAATACATTTTATAAGGGCTATTGAAGCCCCATGCAGGGACACACTTGCACATAAACCCATCAGAACTTGAGGTTAATCAGAAGCAGTAATTACATATGCATTTTCTTCTTTGAGACATGATGCCAAGGCTTTAAAAATAGTTAGACATCTTCATCACCTTTTAGATCTGTTATAAAAAAGAAAGCTTATTTAGAGTTCTCTACTAACATTTTTAATAATTTATGAAATTTTTATGCTAAGGCAAAGACTTGATATATTGCATAAATGCATTACCAGGTTTGTTTCAGTTCAGCTTTAATACCAGTCAGCACCCTCTGAATGTCTTAATAAGATGTATTTCCATTCAGATTAATTCTGTTCTAGTCAGACACTATATCTCTCATATTTCAATCTAGTACTCTTTTTGAGGTTAATTTGTATAGAGATATGTTTCTGTTTATAGGCAAAGCAGATTATGTGAAGCAAAAGCTTCATCACATTAATGTAGACTCACTTTCTTAACAAATATCTCTAATGTAGTCTGAAGTATAAATACCACTGTAATTTTCCTGGGAAAAATTCTGAATTTCATGTTTGGTTTTCACTCATTCACACATGCTCAGTGGAACCATTGAGTGTCTGGAGAACAAGAATGACTGTGATACAGATGTGACATCAAGTAATTATTTGCCTTCCACTTATGTTTTGTCCTTTTTTTTATTTATTTTTTTTTCTAATTGAGGAAATATTAATTAATGCAATGATATTTATTCAGGAATTGCTAGACCTTCTGTAGTGGGAATAATAAAAAGGCAAGCAAACAACCAAACCCAAACACAAACCAAGAGAAAAGTGTAAGAGAATTCCATCAGAACTCCTCCTGAAGTGAAACCAAGAAGCAACAAAACATGAAAAGAATTTATGATTTTTTTATTTTTTTTTAACTTAATGAATATGCAGAACAGGTTCACTCTCCTTGTAGCAGATGAGTGACTGGGAGTTATTCCAAAAAAGTGTCCAAACCAGCTGAGCCTGAAGCACTCAGCAGCACAACAAAGAACAGCAAGTGACAGTATGGGGGGACTCCATGCTGAGGAAGGCCCCCATCTGCCAATACTACCTGTTGCTTAAGTAGGATTGCTGCTTTCCAAGGGCTTGGATTTGGGATGCTGTGGTGAGAATAACAAGGCCTGTCCAGCCCTGGGACTATCATCTATAGCTGCTCTTCCATGGAGGTATTAAGGATATGGCCAGTGCAGACCTGGAACACACCACAGGTGACTCCATGTCTCCAGGAGCCTGAGTAAGGACATGGGTGCTCCAATGTTTTTCTCTACAATCCTGACAGTGAGAGAAGTGCTTGAGAGAGTGTGGATAAATCCTGTTGGTCAACAACTGCTTACATAACTGGTGTTGATAAAAGAGTTTCATCTTCCAGGACCAGGATTCTCACAGGATTGAGACTAGGAAAATGTGGGATTGACTTGATCAAAAGGGACAGAAGCATCTTTGACAACAGATTGGCCAACCAAAATCAAGTGAAGAAGTGATAGACTCAGTTGTCAAGAAAACGTTGTCAGAGCAAGTGATTTAGATTAAAGAGACCTTCTGATAAACACATTAGGACTGCAGAGGGCCTAATTCTCTCTATACACAAAAACAAGAAGTTGCCAAAAGGAGAGAGTTGTGGAGAAAACCATCACACTTTTTCTGAGAAATTAGTCTGACTGTGTGCCCATCTGAGGTGCCAGTACATTAACCCCTACAGCACCCAGCAAGTAAAGGATGACAGAACCAGACTTTTCTAAGCCCTCAGTAGTCCCCAGTCAAAGGCCACAAACTGAAATAATGTGGGGTCCATTAAAATGTTAAGAAAATATTTTTTACTGTGATGGTAACTGTGAAATAAGTTGCCTGGAAGTGAAGTATCCATCCTTGGATTTATCAAAAATCCAACTGGGTGAGGTTCTGAGCAGCCTGTTATAGTTGACCCTGATGTAAACAGGGCAGGGGGAACTAGACAGAGGGACCTGTGGCGACCTTCCAGTGTCTGCTTATGTATGATTTTCCAATACAGAAACTTGATACCTGTATCTCATCAAAACATCTACATCTACAGTTTAATACATACCTTTCACTACAGTGATATAAATCTTTATGGGAATGGTTTACAGATACAGAAAAACACCAAAAATAGAGTCCTAAAATTGCATTGCAGAAACATTATACATTGAGAATTGATATAAAGGTGGTTCACATTTGTTGATTAGGTGGAGAAAATTATGTCAGCAGAAAGTGGCACTAAAATATCTCCATTAGAAAATGCAGCTGCAGTTTATTTAACAACCATTTGACTTGAGTGCAAATGAGTATACAAGGATAGGAAGCTCAGGTTCTTTTGATACAATCTTAGAGTAAAAACATTTAGATTGACGTGTGAGAGGATAGAATCAGACTTTTAGTTACTAGTGACGAGATGATACATGACTTTAGGTCACATTTCTATCCTTTTCTTACTAAAACAAAAAATCTTCTGTAAATGGACCTGTAAATTTAGTTATGTAGATACTTCACTGAAAGTATGAAGTAGTCACAGTGGGAACATTCTGTGTAAATAGTATGTGATGATCAGAGTACAAGGCATGAGAAATCCAAACCCATTTCAGATTCCAAAACACAAAAAGGAAAAATTCTGTCTTTTTCACTCATATTCTATAACATACCTGAATTAAGGCTAATGCTGCATTAGCAAGCAATGCAGATAACTCCAGAATGAAAAAATGGGTGCTGACACCTGGCTGCAAACTATGTACTTGTTTGGAGGTAGGAGCTTGCTGTTTTTTGGAATTATGGAGAGCATTAGGTGGGCACATTTTCTGTTTCAGTTTCTTTCAAAAGTGATTTGATTTGTGTGCACTGAGACCACTGTATGGCAAAGCACAATTAAGTGAGGATGACTGAGAAATTCATGCCCAAAGCTTAGTCCTTGGGTAAACTAAAACACTAATGAGCCTGAACCATAAGAACCATGACAACAAGAACCATATGAACACATGGTCGGTTTTAAATTGCTTTTGCCAATAGATTCATAAAGGACAAGTCTTCTGAAACAGCAGTTTGTGATCTCAGTATGGACAACAGCTTGGAAATCTCTGGCTTTAAGTCTGTCCCTCATTAGTCAGCTGAGATACTCAAATTAAGTGTAAATGTACTGATTGCCTATAAATGTTGTCCATATGTTTGTCTGGTTTTGTGCCCACTAGAAAATCAGTGATCCATTTAACAGAGTCAGACAAAATATGCCAAGTGATTGAAAGAGTTTAACTCTTACTGGTCCATAACAGTGCATGTCATACCACTTCAATAAACCCAGCATTTGTGTTTTGAAAAAACTCTGCCAATTGTCTCAAGCCCTAAAAGGTGTCAGAAATTAAATTTAGACTGTTCTGACTGACAATCTGCCTGTTGGCAGAGGTATACTATTATACTGAACTGAACCATGAAGGAACCAGCTAGGTGTTAGCACTGCACTGACTGATACCACAGAAAGTACCATACCATTTTCTTTGAGAGGTGAGGGCCTGGATGCTTTAGGGAGCTTCACCATGTGATGAGCTTGACTTCTATCTCAGTGTTACATCTATCTTGATGTAGTATAGTTAGTGATAGGAAATACAAGCCTAGTAAGGAGTTATTTTCAGTTCCTTCATTCTGAGTACTATAGACAAAAATACTGATTTTCTTGATATATGTTCCTTGAGGTGTTGAGTAGTGTTCAAGAACCTTGCTCAAATGCAATCACTGAGATTTAGAAACAGTAAAGAAAAAAGAAAGAAAGAAAAAGACAACTGGTTTTGCAAAAGTTTCCAACTGGTCTGGTTTATTTCAGTCTATGAGTGAGTAGGCTGTATCTGAAATGCCCTTAGAAACAGGTATCTACACTTTGGGATTTTGTAGAACAATTTTAGGATCTGCGAAACTGTTAGGAATTTCTCATGTAAGATTAATATTATGATTTATGGTTTAATGTTTGCAGACTCTAATAAAATATATGCAGTATTTTTTAAAAATAAGCTCAGAAATATCAAACTTCCTCTTAAAATTACCTTAGTCCTAAAATACAAATATAGTGTAAGGGACTGAGTTTCATATATTGAGCTGATTCGAGGGGGTGGGTTGGTTTTCTTTTTAATTTAGTTTAGTTTAGTTTCAGTTTTGGTTTATTTTGGGGGGTTTTTTGTCTTCTTTTAGGAGAAACAATGTAATATTTTGTACAGCAGAGAAAAACACAATACACTTTTTGATTTACTCTGTTGCCATTTGCTGGTTAGTTATACATGTGGGATGACTGCCACTAAATGATTTCTGAATAAGTCCAAAACTGAAAAGCATCTGCAAGCAAAAGTCCCAGTGCTATAGAGAACAAAAATGCACATTCTGCATGTGTACCCACAGGGGAAAGACACAAAAGGCATATCAAGGAGTCTGGCATTTTCATTTTATTACCTAGGCAGCATTCCCAGTCTCCTCTGGCTGTGGACATATGCTTTTTAGTCATGTTGTGATAGTTGTTTCATGCTTGAGGAATGAACAATAATTGAGACACTGTTTTTTACATGCTTTAAATATGTCAACTTCATTAATAACTATAATTATGAACAGTAGGCCAAGTACACCTTCTCACAGTACCTGCTACCATGTAGAAACTCAGATCTTTCTCCTAAGCCTTCATTATGTACACCTGTAGCTTCCAAATTCCCAGCTTTATATTACTTCTGTTGGTTTTGGCTGTATTCCCAGTTTGCTCTCCTAGCTTCCAGGCTGTCAGTTTTTCTCCACTAAACCTTTGTCAATTAAAAAATCTATACTATTTCTATTAGTACCTGCATGCCTTTCACTGAGAGAGATTAAAAAGTCTCAGGTTTGTTCTATGTAACACTGAATTGTATCTGACCAAAGGGAGAGAAAGGAACCGTGCAAAAGAAACAAGCTTTTTAGTGTGATGTTTTAGCAATAAAAACAGCCTTCTGCTAAAAAAAAAGCAACAAACAAAAAAAAACAAACAAAAAACCAAAACAAAAACCCAAACAAATAAAAACCCCTAAACAAACAAAGAAACAAACAAAAGACTGGGGAGAAATTGTAATACTTATGATGGCTTTCAGCATTATGAAGAATGAATAAAGTGCCCCAAAACCACCACCAGTCTAGGTGGAGTTTCTGGAGTCTCCATTCCCAGCTGCTTTGCATGATAAAAATTTAGACTAAATTTGGGTTTAGATAAAAAAAGCTCAAATAAATGCATATCAGGAAAGAAATATTCAAAGATTTATTGTAAAACTGGTAATTAATGCACAATGGTTGTTTGATATAACACTAGTTTTGACCCAGTTGAAGTGTACTGAGTGTCATTGAGGCTAAGAAAACACAGACTTTTACAGACTTGGACTTTTCTCTCCTATCTTTACTGAATATATCTCCTCCTTACAATAGTTGTCTAAATCTTTTATATTTTTGAATTGCCCCAATTATTTCACTCCTACTGTCAGATGTATACTTTTTTCTTATGATGTTGTTGATTCTCAACCCCAAAATTTCCTTCAGTTTCTAAACTGTCAGATAAGCAGAACACACATCAAACACAGCCTTTATTTAGCAAGGGTATATCAGAATATCTTTGTTATCTCTTTTTATCTCTAACCTGTAGGTGAGAGGAAAATGTACTGCAGGCTTAATTTCTATGCCAAGGTTTAACCCCAGACAGCAACTAAGCATCAGAGAGCTGCTTGCTCACTCCACATCCTGGTGGGGTGGAGGAAAGAATTGAAGGGCTAAAAGTAAGAAAACATGGGGGCTGAGAAAAGTTTAATGATTGAAATGAAATCATTAGAGAGAGAAAAATTAAACCCAAGGAAAATGAGTGTTGCTAATGAAATGAGTTGCTCAGCACCAACCAACAGATGCCCAACCTGTTCCCAAGCAGCAGACCCCTGGCCAGTTTTTCCACCAATTTTATATGCTGTGCACGGCATCACAGCTGCCCTTTGGTCAATCAGGGTCAGCTTTGTCCTCTTATAGCCTTGTGCCCCCCAGCCTACTCAGCAGCAGGAGAGCATGAGAAGCTGAAAAGTTCTTGGCTTAATGTCAGCCCTGCTCAGCAACAACTAAAACATCAGTGAGTCATCCACATTATAAATCCAAAACACAGCACTGTACCAGTTATTAGGAAGAAAATTCACTCCATCTCATCCGAAACTAGGGCACTTAGGAAACATCATTCTCCACGAATGTAAAAGTCACAGCAATACTTATGTGGTTATAGCTGAGAAATTGTATATTGGGAATGTCTCCAGGCCACGGTTAGAATCATAGAATCAGCTACAGCAGAAAACACCTCCAAGTTCAAGTCCAACTGTTAATCCAGCAGTGCCAAGTCCTCTACTAAACCACGTCCCTCAATGCCACATCTACACAACTTTTAAATACTTCCCTGAACAGCCTGTTCCAGTGCTTGATAACACTTTCCATGATTTTTTTTTTTCCCTGAAATCCCATCAAAAGCTTTCTTGATGCAACTTGAGGTCATTTCCTCATTTCCTGTCACGTGTAACTCAGGAGAAGACACCCATTCCCACATTGTTCAATGTCCTTTCAGGTAGTTGCAGAGAGTGATAATGCCCCCCTGACCCTTTATGTATCCAGGATAAACAACCAGTCCTCATGAGAGTTGTGCTCCAGACCTTCACCAGCTTTATTACTCAAGTACTTTTTATTATGCTGTAATTTCTTTCTAATGGAATGGTAATTCCAAACATTTTCTTACTTGTTTTGTTTTGTTTTTTAATTTTTTAAAATTTATGTAAAACTCCCAGTTAGCTTCTCATCTTCATGTTTTAGATGGATTAGTCATTATGAATTAAGGGTTTGTATTATAAATAAACACCATCCTGTTTGTCTTAGAAAATTGAAACCTCCTTCTTCATTTATTATTGAGTACAATTGTGGCAGCTAATCCAGAATAGTGCTTATGCTTTTTCCCTACATATCAGTAAACAAATATTCTTTTTTTCTGTTCAGAGTATGCATACTTAATGAAATACCAAAAGAGCAAGATGTTCGGGTGCACTTCTTATCAATTAACTCATGATTTCTTGATGTACAGAATTTTACAGAGCTCTGCAGTGTTTTCTTCAGCTGTACTGTCTTTCAAATATGCTCATATTCTCTGAGTGAAAAAGGAGAAATCATTTCAATTTTTAAAGTTACTTCTAATGTTCAGTGTTTTAAAGCAGTGATATTTTCTAGCTCTTCATACACTTTTCAGAAACAATCATTTAATCTGAGATAAATAACTTATTTACATTTGTATTTTAACAATTATACTACTATACACTTCCTTGTTAAATCATCTTGTTCAAAGAAACTGGTCCAATTTTTTCCACTAAGTTAACCCTGAAACTACACTTTTAAAAATCATATACTAAAGTTTCCAGTTAAAGTCAAGAAAAAGAGAAATTACCCCTACACTCAGAATAGAATTGATTTAATATCAAAAATAAATTTTATGCTATTGCATCAACTTAGAACTTTACATTCTTCTGGGCATATGGTCAAAGTGAAATATTTAAACCTATTCAGTAAGATACATAAAGTAAAAAGAATTTGTAATATTGCTTATTTAGATGACAGGTAAATCTTTGCCCTTTTGTATCTCAATATCGCTAATAAAATATTTTAAGAAAAGTTATGCTGTACATGCAAAAAGGTCCTCTCTGTCTCATTCTTTCTCCAGTTCAAAACATTATTTTGAAACCATTTAGTTACAAACAAGTGGAGTGAGTTTCAGCAAGCACTGTATACCAAAGTTTTGTAAAAAGAGGACCCTGTCACTGATTATTATGTTTGCAAATGGTGAAAAATGTTGGGGAAAATTCCTGAAAAATAAGTAATTTCAGAGAAAAATATTTAATGGCAATGTAGTCTTAGGATAACTTCTATTTGAAACTGCATTGAGGGAATTAACTTCCTTCTTTATTAAACCAAATGGAATTTTACATTGCAGAATCACAGAATATGCTGAGTTGAAAGGGACCCACAAAAAACATCGAGTCCAGCTCCTGGCCCTGCAGAGCACCATCCCAGAGTCACACCATGTGCCCAAGAGCATTGTCTGAACACTTCCCAAACTCTGTCAGGCTGGTGCTGCCACCACTGCCCTGGGGAGCCTGTTCCAGTGCCCAGCCACCCTCTGGGTGAAGAACCTTTTCCTGTTATCCAACCCAATCTTGCCCTGACAAAAATTCAGGCCATTCCCTCAGGTCCTGTCACTGGTCACCACAGAGCAGAGATCCATGTCTGCCCCTCCTGTTCCCCTCACAGGAAGCTGTAACTGCAGTGAGGTCTCCCCTCAGTCTCCTGCAACCTGAACAGACCAAATGACCTCAGCTGCTCCTCATACGGCTTCCACTCCAGACCCTTCATCATCTTTGTTGCCCACCTTTGGATGCTCTCTAACAGTTTAAGACATGCATGTGTTTTGATTTTCCAGATATTAGCATTTTAAAATTATTTAATATAGAATTGCTGTACCTCAGGACAAAAAAAAAACCAAAAACACGACACTGTAAGTGAAAAAGGTGGAGTAGGGATCTTGCATAAGTCTTGAAAAACCGTGGTCATATATTTAGTGCCTGAGATGGCTGGTAGAAAATTCTGTATAGTGATCTACATCCAGTTCTCATAGTGCTCTTGCAGTCTTTTTCTTTCAGTCTGCGGGAAACACATTTCCCCACATCATTCCTCAATTCTTAATTTAACCCATTAACAGAAGATTATCAAAATCAGATTTGATAAAGATCTAATAAAGATTAAAGAGCTAATAAAGATTGTTTAGTCAGAGGTTATGTCCCTTTGTGCTCTTGTTGCTCTGAATCTTCAATTATCTGTCTTACCTATCCTATTTTTCTAAAGCTTTCCCCTATTTAAATCTCTCTGATTGAGTTTTTCCTTGCAGAATCCACCACTGTCTCCTCACGTTCCTATCAGGTTTGCACTTCAAATTTGGGGTTTGTTTGTTGGTTTGGGTTTTTTTTTTTTCCTGTTGGCTTATATTATCCATCAGAATCATCCCATTAGCTGCAATGGCTGCACAAATCCAGCCCTTCATCCAGTTCCTACTGGAACCTGGGTAGAATTCCATGAGTAGAAGAATAGTGGTGCAGAGAGGGGGGGAGAAGAGAAGAGAAGAGAAGAGAAGAGAAGAGAAGAGAAGAGAAGAGAAGAGAAGAGAAGAGAAGAGAAGAGAAGAGAAGAGAAGAGAAGAGAAGAGAAGAGAAGAGAAGAGAAGAGAAGAGAAGAGAAGAGAAGAGAAGAGGAGAGGAGAGAAGAGAAGAGAAGAGAAGAGAAGAGAAGAGAAGAGAAGAGAAGAGAAGAGAGATGAAAAATTCAGTCACAAATAATCTTTTTGTGTGGCTTGTTGTTGAGTTGCTGATCCCATCTATATGCTGCTGAAATTCAAAGCATGAAGGAAAGCTCTAACTTTGCACCAGCATCATAAATTATAATGGATTTAATAAATAGGGCTAGTGGGTACAGTGTTTGCAGTACCATTAAAAGGTGTGAGCCTCCTGAAGTCCTGTAGGCAAGCACCTTCAATATCCAGAAATAGAACTTCATTAAAGTAATAAGAGGCAAACTCCAGGAAGACCAGCAAAATGCAAATTGCAAAAGATTACCCTTAATAAGATCAAGCTCTCCCAGGGAGTGGAAATGAGACAGAAAAAGTTATAGCTAAGATTAAATATTTTTACAGCCTTACAAGATTAGAATGAAAGTCTTTAAATTTCCTGCTATCAGAGAGAAAAGGCGTTTTTTTTCTCTCATATGAAATATGAGCTAACAGGTAAAGAGTGGTTAACCTCTACCATACCAGATACAGATAGATCTATAAAATCCAAAGTCATAATTTCTTAAAATATTACTTCCCTAAGCTCACAGTATAGTGAACTTACAGAACAAATTATTGCTATTTCATTGCTTCATCCTAAATAAAACTAAACTTAATTTTAACTATGTTTTAGGAAAATAGAGGATGAGGGGAAGACAGCTCAACATTTGAATGTGAAGTATTAAGTTAGGATTTTATTGTAAGAATACTATTCTCTTTTCTCTTGTACAAATATTTCATAATGGAATCCCTTCTTAACAGTCCATTAGTATGCTGAAAAATCTATAATTAACCTGTATTTTTCAGGAAAAGGAGAAACACATTACTAAAATCTGGAGCTCTTAAAATCCTGTTCTGATTCTCAAGACAAAGTACAACAAGACATTCTAAAGCAGAGAGGAAACACCTGAGACTGGAATAACTTTATAAAAATGGGAAGGGCTGGTAATGCTCTTGTCCCTCAGTTTATCTAGTCTGTCTCCATTTTTACAGTTCCCTTTTCTCTCTCTCTCTCTCTCTCTCTCTCTCTTCCTTTGAGGAATCTGCATCTTCAAAATGGTCACAACCCTTGGCAAATTAAAATGTATCTCTTTTATTTCTTGTCCAACAACCTCTTTATTAATTTTTAAGCGACCTAGAGTTTTAAGAAAAAAAACTCAAAAGTAAATTCTCATTGATTTTTCAATTAAATAATTTAGATTTCAAAGGAGTGCTTGTACTTGACTTTTGGTGCCTTATTTCTAAATTGTGTTATGCAACAAGTGAATTAGACTTTTGGACACAATTTTTGCTTTTCCCAGAAAGTATTGATTCTTATAATAAGCCATTCTGAAACCATAAGTATTGCAAAAATTCTCTTGCAATTATAAGCTGCTATGAATTTTTCATTTTTGGATGCAGCTATCACTAGATGACCCTGATAAACAGACTGATCCAGGTTTTTAGTGTATGAACCAACTTCAGTTATGCATTATCAAACAGTCGCATACTCTTAGTTTTGGTAATGGAAAGCTGCGAGTGAAGAAAAGGTGAAAAGAGCACTGAGATTTTGTTTTCAATTCAGAGGACATGTATCAAACATCTGAAATACTGCATTTTTTTCTTTGATCTTGGAGTAAATTCTAGAAAATTGGGCTGTGTTTAGTGCCTCAGAATCTGGGGACACTGGAATTTCTGTTTTGGGAAACCCAACCTGTCTGGTTCCAGGCACCCACTGTCCTTCCAGGAGCTGTGACACTGGGCTCAGAATGACAAAACTCTTGACAGAAAAGATGCTGAACTTTCTCACTAAGACATGCACATTACCTAGACATTAGCAACGTCTAGATGTATGAGATAAATATGTGGGGATGGTTCCACTGTATTTTAAACTTCTGTGCACAATGTTCTAATTTTAAAAGTAAAGAATTATGGCATATCTCTGAAAACAAGCACTGCCAAGCCACATGAGTTGCATATTCAGGTGAGTGTGGATCCTTGTTCTCATTCTTCCAAATGACTTTTCTGTAATGTGCTTTATTATAATGAAATATTCTATAATGTAGGGATGAGTGAAAGTTCAAAAGAGGAGATTTGACATCAAATAATATTTTGAATGTCTGGGTGCTTCTAAGGATATTTAGTTTGAAGTATTTCTGGAACAGCCTGTTTCTTTAGCTCTCCCTTCTTTTTGAGCTGGAGGTTGGCAAAAATGGCACTTTGTGGTAATTGAAGTTTACTACTGTGATAATGGTTGTATGCTTAAGATCTAAATTTGAATGAGCTGTTATGTTAAGGCAGGGGATAGCTTTGTTTTATGGAAACCAGTAGTTGTTCTTCTGCATTTTCTTACTTTATTTAAAAAGTTACCAGGTCTGTAATATAAAATCAAGATGTTATTTCTGTCTGTCAGTATCTAGACTATCCTTTGGAATATCACAGTTAATTCCCACAGCTCTCCTGTTACCTGAGATCCAGAGGCAAAATGAGAACTTTGGACAAGATGTTAGGGGCGGGGGCAGGTTCCTGTCAGTGCTTTGGTTTAACAGGAATGTGTTCATGACCTTTCACTGGTCATTGAACAATTAAGCTAAACATCAAACCAGATACACCGATCAAAGGCTGATACTCAATGTCTGTCACTAGCTGGATTGCTTATTTGGGTTCTTTTGCACAAACAACTAAGGCTGTTGTTTTTCATTAGTTTCCCTGTACTGTTCAGCACCTGTCATGTTGAAGATGATTTGATTGGTGTATTTCCTAGTAAGCCCTCTAGGAGTGGAACAAAAGAAAGGTATAGACAGAATAAATGGCCGAGGTCGGGAAGTAGAGACAAAAAAAGACTTATCACCTGTCATTAATTATGTAAAAGGTCTCAAACTGGTTTGTTGTCATAAAATTATTACTGGATTGGGCCAGTATCAAATCTTTTTTTTTTTCCTTAAATCCTTCAACTTTCCTAAGAAAAATATTTCCTTATTCACATCAACAACTTTTAAAACACTTTGATTGTAAGATTTGTTTATAGTAATGATTCTTCTTAAATACCTCTTATGGTATTCTAATGTCTATATTTCTTGTAGCATCTCATAAAATAACATTTTGAATTTGCTTAGAAGTGTAAATTCACAGAGATTTGGATGTTTTATTATTTTTCCTTTTTTCTGCAAACATTGGTAAACATACATAATGTTTAACATTGTCCATGCTCAAATAGAATATCTGTGTCAATACCAGTAAAAGCCATGTTGCACGTTTGCATGCCTCAGCATGCTACAGCTGAATCTCCACATAGAAAACTAATCCCAACAAGATTCACATTGAACTGTGAGAACTGTCATGTCTGAGCAGTGGTGGAAAAATTGATTAAATTGTAAAGGCATAGGCCAGAATTTATTTGCATGTTAAATGTAACATGAAATCTAAAATAATTTTAAGAGAAGTCAGTTACTATCATTAGCTGTGATTCAATTTTAAGAGAACTATACTTTCACCAAAATATACTTTTACAAAAAGTATCATTTTTAAATTATCAATATCAAATGCAGCAATAATAACGATTTTTTAGCAAAGCACCATTCAATGAAATGGTTGTGTATAGAAACCTGCAGTGCAAATAACAAGAGTTCTCATTTATGATAATTTTCTTTGTGGTTGCAAATTACAGTACAATTCATTTAGAGTTATAAATACGCAGCATGTCCAGATACAGCCATATTTTAAGCTGGAACTTGCATTAAATGGAAATATAAGCTTCTCTTTACTAGTGGTGGGCTATTCAAATTTGATGAAAATCTTACTTTTTTGTATATATTTATTAAATGCTTTTAATATACACAGAATTCTTACAATATAAAGCAAAAACTCATTACAACATACCAAATTTACTTGTATCAGCTGTTTTAAATATGCTTTCTTGTTAATTTAACTTAGTCATTATTTAAAATGTTAAAGAGATAAGCAAATTAAAAATGTCTTTTATTTCTCCTGTGAGCCTTAAAATTTGAATTAAGGAAAATCTGGTTTATCATATATATCAGATGATAAGTTATAATAACTTAGGGTACAAAAAATGTAAGTCATTTGGAAGAACAAATAAATACAGTGGTCAGCATTTTTAAGATATAACTGTATAGGAAAAGATATAAAAATAAAAAGAGAGAATTTAGAAGTTTGTAAAAATACCTAACATTACCTAATGCTACCTCAACTTCTGTAAATAGCTAGTACTTAATATTAAGTTATTTACTCTTGTATTTCTCATTTCTCTGTGCTTAACACAAAACACCACATAGGCTTTGTAACTTATGTAGCAAGAGTAAAATAGAAAAAAGCCTTATTTTTTTTATAAAGTAATACATAAGAATACATCAGTTAGTGACTCTAATAATAAGAATCAGTCACTAATTTTGGTGATGTTTGAATAGTAGTCTTATCAGAACCAATCACTTGCAGTACAGTTTAGAATTTAGATTTTTTTATTGTTATTTTTTATCACTTCTGAATCCACGTTTCACACATTTTTTTACCTTATTCTCTTATTTCACTCCTTATGATTGTTCTTCCAATTAACATCAGGATTAATAACCGTATAGCAAACCTCATGACACTCAGCCCCAGAGGTGTTTCTTTGCTGTGAGTTAAGCAATCTGATTATTACAGAGTTATTAACTAATATTAGAGCAAGCCATGTATGTCTTCTAGAGTAGCTACAACAGAGCTAATTGCAGATTTTCTTTGTGTCAGAAGTCAAATTTCCTTAATTTGTTGAGCAGCACGGTTAAAACATTCACTTTTCCTACAACCTGTGAAGAACAGGTAAATAATTAATTATCAGAAGACAGAAAAGTAGTGTATTTACTGGGACTTCACTCTGCATAGGTTTTGTTTTAGCTTAGACTTCTATAGTAAAAATGAAAGTAAGTGTTAAACCAAATGAAGATGAATGCATATCCTGGGTTTGTTTTGTTTATGCTTTATTTTGCTTTGTTTTTAAGCAATCTTGCTTATTTAGGATATAAATGCAAACAGACTTGCACAATGAAAACAATGCCATAATGACAAATGGGAATCTAATTTTGTCAGTTAATATGTATGATTATGCAAATGGTTAAAACAATAATAACTTAAAAGTAAAGCCCTAAAGTAGCAACTCAGAAAAGACCCTTAAATTAACAAAAAAGGCTGCATAAATAATGTTAGGATCTCAATATGGTTTAGAGCAATTGCAAATATGATTTCACAGATGCTTACATTTTTATGTTCACATTTATTTCACAAGGTTAAATGAACTGCTGCTAGCACTGACAAAATGAAGTTGCATGAAGGTTTTCTGTAGGAAAAAAAAGCCCTGATTCCTACATACAAGAGTTTTGTGATGAGTTTTCTATAGAGGCTGAAGTACACCTCTTATTATGTGCCAATGATAGGTAGTCTTACAATAGGTTCATCTTGTTTGGCCTTAATGGAAAAAGGTTTGCACCCCAAGAAACAATCTGGCAGAAGAACTTGGAATGCACAGATGAAAGGGATGTTTCTATGTTTCCTTTTGTGTGTTTCTGTTTCCAGGTGAGGTATTTTTTGTTCTTTCCGTGAATTAAAAACTTTAAAATCCCCCCCAAAATGCTCTGACTCTATGTGTACCTTTAAATATTAAATTGATTCAGTTTTTGTTCTAGACATGGAAAACATAACTGGAGTATATATCTGTATGATAAAAATTCTGTTCAACCTATATATACACAGGACAGGCCTGAAGATTTGCCTTGTTCATAATTCAGATCTTTGTTGTGTGTGATGAACGTTTTTTATTGCAGTTTCTGTTTACCAGATGTTCAGCTGCCATTTCCCTGTGAAGTAACATTGACTAGGGCTTAATCATTTACAGTGTTGGAGAAGGTAAAATATGCCAATATTCTTAAATGGCACTTTCTTACAACACACACAGTTAATTGGATAAAGACATGCTCATGTGCATATGCAATTTTGGGTATGTATACAAGGGATCAGTAATTTTTACCCTAGCTGGTAAAATCCACTCTTCTTAGGCATACTGTGCTACATATTGTACGAGGGAGAGCTATGTACAAGGAATAACTATAGTGTTATTTATGCATTTATTGTGTTCTTCAGAGGACAAACAAAAGACAATTTGCAGGAAGTCGACGCTAACATTTATTTCAACCTGTCTCCAATGGATAGTAATACAGAGTTACAGTAAATAAAGGGGAACAACATATAAATAGGTATCAAATTCTATTTCTTCAGTCTCTTGCTTGATCCACTGCATGCATTCTACCATGCAGCTTCTTGTCATTTTATGTTGTTGGTGTATGCTATGCCATGACTGATAAGCTCTCTCAGCCTCTCCTCATCTGAGAGATGTGTCAGTCTCTTAGTAATGTTACTGGTTGGATTTTTCCAATAGCTCCATAACTCTCTTATTACAGGCATCCCACAATTTACACAGCACTTAAGGTGTGGCCTCCCTAGGGCTGAGTAGAGGGGAAGGATCACCTCCCTCACCCTGCTGGCAGCATTCCTCCTAACGAAGCCCGGGATGCTCTTGCCCTTCTTGGCACAAGGATGTATTGTTGACTCTTGTCTTAGTGTCACCAGGCCACCCAGGTCCTTCTCTGTAAAGACTTGTATCTATCAAAACCATTTTTATCTGCCTACATATAGTTTATTGCAATATTGCACTTTCATTTACTGTAAAACTATACAGAGATGAAATAATGCATAAGAATTTTTAGTTTTTTCTGCACATATGCATGATATACATAAATGTGAGTAAAGTTTTCTGCTTGATGTGACAATCCTCATGTAATGAAAAATCTGCAAAGAACAGAATTTCAGCATTTGATTGACAGATAATTTTAGTGAGACTAGAAAAATACTGCTCCTTTCTAAACAAAGCTGTTGGCAACCTTCCTTTCACTTCTCATTTTGTAATGCATTTCTTGAAGAGTTTTTTGGAAACAGCTATCTCACATTCCTAGTATTTATGAAAACCTAACCTGACAATAGAACAGTTTCTAAGAGGTGTCTGATTGTTACTCATGGTTATGGATTAGTAGTGCCCATTTTTTCCCATTTAACACTGATAAATATGCAGAGAACTGAGATATTTGGGTGCTGCTATTATCACAGATCACAGAATATTCTGAGTTGAAAGGGTCATACAAAGATCTTCAAGTCCAACTCCAAAATTAATAGCCCATATGGGATTTGAACCTTGGTGTTATAAGCACCATGCTGTAAACAACTGAGCTAATCTCCGGGTCAATATGTAATAGGAAACACCAACATGTGGACTAATAATGTAATTTGTCTCAAATGTATTTTCTTTTTTCCTTCTTTGGCACAATTTACAGCAAATTATTTTCTTTTCAAGTTCATATCTCTGTATTATATTTTAAAAGAATGAAATATTTTAACAAAATCTTTCTGTCTCCTCTCATAAAGTTATTAAAATTGGAAAAAACTCAAAGATTATGAAGTCCAACTGTCAATGTAGCATCGCCATGTTCACCAACAAACCATGTCCCCAAGTACCACATCCACATGTTTTTTGAACACTTAAAAGGATGGTAACTCAATCATTTCCCAAAGCACCCTGTTCCAAAGCATGACTATTCTTTCAGTGAATAAATATTTCCTAGTATCCAACCTAAATCTCCCCTTGTGCAACTACAGGCCATTTGTCCTTGTTTTGTCACTTCTTACGTGGGAGAAGAGACTGACCCCATATTGCTATAACCTCCTTTCAGGTAGTAGTAGAGATGTATAAGGTCTCCCCTGAGCCTCCTTTCCTGTACAGCAAACAACCCCTGCTCCTTCATTCGCTCCCTCTAGGACTCCTTTTCCAGACCCTTCACTAGCTCTGTTGTCCTTCTCTGGATTCAAAATAGCACCTCAATGCCCTTCTTGCAGTGAGGGGCCCAGAACTGGACACAGGATTTAAGGTGTGGCCTCACCAGGGCTGAGTACAGGGGTACAATCCCTGCCCTGGTCCTGCTGGCCACTCTATTGTTGATACAGGCCAGGATGTCATTGGCCTTCTTGGCAGCCTGGGCTCACACTGGTCATGTTCAGCCAAATATCAACCAACCCCTCTACTTCCTTTTCCTTAGGGCAGCTTTCCAGCCCCTCTGGCCCTGACCTGTGGCACTGCCTGGGGTTGTTGGGCCCAAGGACAGGAACCAACACTTGGCCTTGTTGAACCTCACCCAACTGGTCTTGGCCCATCAATCCAACCTGTCCAGACCCATCTGAAGAGCCTTATTTTTCTTAATTATATAGTATATATTATAATTATTATATATATTTTCTACCCCTTAGCTGACCATTCCCACCCAACTTGGTTTCATCTGCCCATGTTCCATGCCTTATCTCAGAAAGATACCCTTCAATTTTATTTCCTGACTTTTCAAGTTTATCTCAGCGGATTTAGAACATCCTTATCACAGAAATAATGGATGTCCCAAGCAAACATAGCAATGATGTTCACCAACATGAACACAAAACAAGCAGAATGTAGCTGGGAAAATACAAATCATAAATACACTATGTAACAAGTTGGTTGGTAAAAAAGTTGATTTGACCAGATAGAATATATTTGTGAATAATTAAATTTGAAGTACTGGTATCAGTGTAGCTGTTCCACCCTCCAGGACAATCATACTGAATGTGACTTTGAATTCTTAGCTTCCTTTCTTTTTTATTATCATTGCTCTAATAAAATATTTCCAGCTTTTAATTTGTCAGGAGAGTGTAAGAGTATCATTACAGAAAGGTCTGGGTCAACTGCTCAATCTGGATTCCCTTCAGAGTTCTGACTTTTAATTTATTATATCTTTAAAGTGTATTAGAAAATTAAATAATTTCCCTTTGCTGTTTATATGAAGATCATAGCCCATATATCTTTGAAACATAATTGTCTCTGTCTGTTTCCAAATTTTAATAACAAAAAAACCTAAAATGTATCACAGTTATTTGCAGTCTTTAAACAGCTGTAGATGCCACAGTGCTGGTATGTTACACATTTCACCATCGTGCTGTCGTAATTTCTTTAAGCACTCAGGTTTTAAAAAACTCCTAAAGTTGTTTTGCTGTCTGTTAATGTCTTCCAACAATTAGTAATAATACTTTTGTAATTGCATGAAAATACAAAAAGTAACAGATTGTTTATTTTACTTGATGTGTTACAGAGATACCAGTGTGATTGCTTGCCTGGATGGGAAGGAAAATTTTGTGAAAAGGAATCAAATGAGTGTGATTCAGAGCCTTGTAGAAACAATGGCACCTGCATGGACCTTTTCAACAGTTATCAGTAAGCATTGCACCTCCTCACTATATGGTCAGGCTCCAGGAAGGCCAGGCCTGTGCATCCTGCCATTATTTTGTTTCCTAGCTTGGGAAGAAAATGTGATTACACAAATGGGCAGACGACTTGTCATGGATACAGTGCTTCACTGTACTTTCATGGGAAGCCAGCAGATATAATAAATGGTATACATAAAATTAAAAAAGGAAAAGAATAAAGTATGATTTAAAAAAAAAATTAGCAAGTAACCTAGTTTAGAACTGTACTTTTTCAAAGAAAATATAGTTTCTCTTTCTGTCATATTTGTCCTATAAATACAAGAGATGATTTAAAGAGTAAATGTAGTGGTAGTGGGCAGGTGGATGAGGAGCTCATATCATTGCTGCCACCTTGTGGCTTGAAATACCAACAAAATAGTGATTTAACTAAAATTTATATCTCCTCAGACAAAGCATGAGGATTTGATACTAACCATATTATTTTCAACTTAAATCCTAATCTTTATTTCGTGCATGCATTCATGGTTTAATAATTATTTTATTTCAGTAGCATGAGATTAGGATTCCATAAACGATCTAGTAATCAGTTTCTGCTCCATGAAGCCAGGGTTTGTCTATATTATGATGTCAATACTAGAAGAGTCCTGTAAATTCTTAATAAATACTGATGAAGCTGCATATAGAGCTCAGTGTAATAACTGTACATGGTACATAGTCTAGTTTTTGTACAGTGATTATATTCCTGGTAATACAGACAATAACAACGGGGAAATTATTTCCCAAATAGCCAAACATAACTAAGTTAAATGACATACTTTATCTATTATTTTTTAAAAATTAATTTATGTTTAGAACTTAGCCAAAATGATTTGTGATGCCATAGAGCTGTTTTTTTATGTGGTATTAAACTTCCTAGATGGGTAAAATATTTTTGTTCTAACAACAGGAAGTGTAGCAATGTTGAGAAAATCTGTCAAAATCTCTTTAATTGCTTTTTTTACCACTTTTTAAATTCTGTTGGAATGTAAACATAGTGTTAAATATTTTAAATTTTGTGGTTCTTATTTTTCTGATGCTTGTAGTTCTTTGTAGTCTAGCACCCTTAAGGAAAATTCTAGGCAAACAGACATTTTGCAGCCACTAATCCTTACCTGTCCTTACATTTTCCCAATTTTTTCCATCCTGTAGAAGCATTGTATGTATTGCAGAATGTAACAGGGCTTCTTCTGATTTTACTCATATCTGGGTCAGCTACTTATGGACAAATCCAAGGACTTCCTATTTTTTTATTGAGAATAAAAATTCTCAAGAATTACTTTTTCTGGATTAAGAAAATACTGAACTCTTACAGAAAATGTTTACAAGAAAATTGGCTTGAAGTGTAAGCACCAGGCATATTTTTTTTCAGAGCTATTTGTCCTCGTTGACATAAGAGAACAGGAAAATTAGACATATTGAATCATCACATACAAGGGGTAGGTTACACCAAACAAATCAACATATTCAGAGACACCTAGAGTTGAAAGTGACTCTGAGACTTTGCAACACCAAGGAAAATTAATATAGCTCAATGTTTTAGTTTTATATTATAAAGCAATTTCATTTCAATCATTAGAGCTGTCCTTGTTTGTACCCACAGATGCTAAAAGACCATAATTACTCTAAATTTAAAAAATGTGTTGGTTTTTATTACCTTTGCTAATAATTTTCTCTTACAAGCTACATCAAGACAAAACGTTTGTGTTATGGTAGCTAAGCAGTGGCAGTAACTGGTACCCAAACCTGAGAATACCCAGCCATGTCTTTAAATTAAATGTGTTTTTAAGACAGGATAACTGGACTCTAATTGCCTAACAGAAAAGATCATTGCAGTTCTTGAGCTGCAATGATAATAATTATACAAAACATAATTACTATTAAAAACTTCACTTCTAAGTTATTTTTCTTTATCTGGGGCTATTGATTGTTGACTCTTGAAATGAAAAACTATCTGGCAAAACTGAAGCATCAACAAATATGTCACACTGAATACCTTTCTTTATGGACTCCATAGAAAAATAAATCATATCTCAACAGGAAAAAAAAAAATAAAGCCTTCTCTGATGCGTATTTTATTTTAAAAATCAAGTGAGAAAGATACTGAACCAGTAGTCAAGCTTGAATTGTTGGATTTGCATAGGTTTTAATATGTCCGGTTTCATTTGACTTAATTTATGTTCAGCTGATAAAATGAGAAATATCATTTTCTTCTTTCTCAATTTTTAGTTTGGCACATGGCAAATACATTAATTTAGAGCATTTCCATGCATATATTTTCAGTACCATGTGACTTTAATTCTCATGATAACATGAAATCCCAAATTATGGCTCTGAACATTCATGGACAGATTCATCTAGTATCAGCTGAATTCTTCATTTCTTCTCTATTGTATTGATAATTCTGAGGTTTAGCCCTAGTAACATCAAACCCTAATTAAAGCCCCTGTATCTCCTTTGTTGTTACCAACTTTTGAGTGAAAATCTATTCAACTCTTCTTGCCAAATAACAGACAACATAATTTTATGGATGAACTGGAGTTTCTAATGATGTAGAATAGTTTGGAACTTTTCTGTAATCATTATGATATTGGAAATTGAAGAATTAATCAACTATCTTTCCAAAGTACTCAGTTCTTTCTGTATATTCACATTGAAATCTAGAGATTCAATTTGTCCATACTTGTTGAGTTTTTTATAAAGAATAAAAATGGTGCCTTGCTGCTGCCTTTCTGCCTTATGACATACAAATAGACTTCTCCATACTTAACAGGGAATTAGACCTACCTAAGTACATTTCCTTATGTCATTTATCTGTCTTTTATATTTTATGGCAAGTTCAGAGTTTGCTTCAGTTGAGTACAGAGAAGTTATCCTTTGTCAGCACTTGAATCCATCCACTAAGACACTTTTTTATAATCTCAGTATAAATTGAAGTCCAGTTCTTCATGCTATTTTATTTACTCTTGATACCTTACTTTTGCAATCAAGATCCCTTCCTTGTTTGTTTGTTTGGTTGGTTGGTTGGTTGGTTTGGTTTGGTTTGGTTTGGTTTGGAGACAGACGTTTTTCCTGCCTGTTCATTCTTATCCATGGTATTTTCTTTCTGGCATGTTTTCTTACGTCCTGTTTGTGCAACTATTTCACAGGTCTCCACTTACCCCTTCACAGTTATGGACATTATAAACCTGGCTGTGTTATAAAATGATGAAACCTCTCCTTCTCACTAAGTTCTGCAAGGACAAAAGTTGGTAACTGCCAATGTCACCTTAAAATTTGAGGCTAAAGTTCCTTAAGCACTTCTTAAGAAAAGATTCCTAAAGTGTGCAAAAATTTTGTCTGCTTTTAAGTGCTCTCCATTTAAACTCTTTCATACTTTATCCTGTCCTGTAAGAGGCCATGGTTTTCCTACCTCCCTTTAGATTCTATTTGAAAGAATAATCTGTGTTCATAGAGGAGGGTATTTTGAGTGATTTCAGAACTCATCTCAAACTGTGCTTGTCTTCCTTACCAATGCTTCTTCAATTAGTAAATATGCTATGATCATCTTTCTTCATCTTTACTTAGATAATGATTTATGCCAGCTGACAATTTGGATAACCATTCTGTCAACCAGAGTTAGACTACTCCTACTTCCTTGTTGTTACTTTCTCAGTACATTTCCAAGTGCAACATCTTGCCCTATTTCTTCCCTCTTTGCTCCTTAGCATTTGAAGCCATGTCTTTTCAGAATAATAAAATAGTTTTTCATTAGTGTAACCTGTGCTAAGCTCTAAAAAAAAAAAAAAAAAAGACCAGTCTTAAGTCATTAGGATATATCCAGTGTCATACATACTTTAATTGCAGTACTGTTACAAAAAATCAGCATACTGTTTCATTTCTTTTTTCCCCTTCTGGAAAGGATTTATTTGGAAAAGCAAAGTCAAAATCAGCCTCTTCATTTTCTCAGAAATATTCAAGAATATGTGCTCTGTGCTGAGTTGTAGAAGCAGGTGATTCCTAGGTTCAGGATGTGTAAATATCTGAAAGATCTGTAAGTAAAAGCACGCATATTTACAGTGTATTTTAAAGATATGCTCATCTCTAAATAAATGGGTTTAAAACTATCATGGAATTCTAAAAGAAGTCACAATATGTTTACAATCTTAATGCTGTGTTCAGTGTGCCTTCTGTTTTTATTCACATTCCTTTTAACAACTGCTATACTCCTCCCTAATTTTTTCCCCCCAAAAGCAAGAAGCAGCTTTTCCCATAGATGGGTATCACCTTGGTATTAAATGATCCCAGATGCCAAATGCTGAAGCATTTTATTGGAAGCAGCAGCTCTTATCTGTTATTTCTTCAGGGTTCTTTGGCCAACTCTTCCTCTCTTGCTATAGAGACATGTCGCAAAACACTTGTCTGTTGCATTTCTGACTTATCTTTCATTCAGAATTTTAGGGTTTTTTTCCTTCATCCTTGTGCCAAGTTATTTATGTATTTCTTACACGAAACCATCTTTAAAAGATTTATGTGGACAATCAGGAGATTTACTAATGAATTACCTAAAGAAATGTGCGAAAGCACAAACAAGTACTTCCTCCACAACTAGTGTTTTACAGTTTGTCTCTGGTAATACTGCTAACAACTGGAAATGTGTAGTGTGCTTCTTGTTACACTGCAGTGAAATGAGCGTTAGGGTTTCTATTGCCTTTAGCAAAAAAGAAAATATTGCTGTGCCACCTCATCCGCATCTAACAAACAGTCACTGACATTCTTCACTCCTTAGGGCATATTTTAGCTGTAATTCAACAATCTTCTCAAAGAATAAGAACATATTTATTCAAAATCTCAATAAAACACTAGAATTTAAGATAAAACACAGTAAGTACCTGAAAAAAACCTCCCCTCCTCCAAAATTAGCTCATCAACTTTTTCTTCCTGAACAGTAGCATTGTTCCACCTGGTATATTTAATCATTGGGTGATATATTTAAAATAAAATTTTTATAATGTATTTTGTTTACAAACACCCAAAGAGACATAAAATGATCATTTGATGAACTCATAGGTTAAATGGAGGGAGTGTAAACCAGTCTCTAAAATAATAAGGTACCTCAAGCATAGCTTTGAGAGTGTATGAAATGTAATATAAGTTACCCAAATTCATCATTACAGTAGGGTAGTTAAACATTTTCATTGCAAATAATGTACAAATACATGAGCAGAGCTAACAAACAAAGCAGTTTGCACAACAGTTCATGGGCTCTGGCTTATGATATGCCAAGTTTCCTGGGAATTCCTGGGGTCATCAGAGGACTGCTGTGAACCTTTGAAGAGCTTCAGGGTGCCTGGTGCTCCCCAGAAGGGATAGCTACAGAAGGCTGTAACTGCTAACAAGCTGTAGCAATGTCCCACAAGCTTTGTTGCCAACTTTTCTTGATTTATAGGGACTTCAAGCGTTTTGTTTCCAGCTGACTCCACATTAAGGACAGCCAAGCATGCTTTCAGCAAATGCAAGAAAGAGTGTATGTAGCTGCCAAGCCCAGAGCACAGCCAACAGAGTAAAAGGGGCCAGAAATTCCACTGAGGACAACACTGTGTACTCAGGTAGTGAGGTGCTGCAGGGCACTATCACTGACCATCCACAGGAGTAACTAGATCAGCCCATTAGAGACCTCCAACAAGGCTGAGCTCCTCAGGGAGGATGCAGTTCTGTAGGCCTGGAGCTGCAGAAATTTCTGGAACCTCTTGCTGAGGCTGGGATCTGGTGATAATGTCCTTGCCTGGAGGAAGCACTTTTATGCTGGAGGAGGATCTGTGTTGCCAAGTAAAGGAGCTTCAGGAGGCAGTCAGCAGTCTGTGACAATATCATGCTCTCCAAGAGCCTAGAAATACAAGAACCTGAACTCCCAGATATAGTGTAGGAGAACCAGGAAGAGTCTTCGCATAAGATTTTGGAAATGGAGACTGCAGTCATTATGAAGGCTTGAAGATTTTAACCTTGACAACAGGGTGAGGGTTCCTGTTCTATCTGAGTTCTGCCACTACAGAGTAGGCTCAGTGACCTGGTACCAGAGGATGAATTAGAAGCTCTGCCCAGTGAAGCACCTAAATCAGCTAAACCTGAGTCATGAGGCAACACCAGAAGGAAAGATAAATGATGGCAAACACTGGGACTCTCTGCTGCAGGCTTCTGATAGGAGAATATCGCGAGCCCTGAGGGAAATGGCTCATGTCCTTGTGAGGCCACTCTTGATTATCTCTAAAAAATCTTGGTGACAAGAAGAGGTTCCAAAGGATTGGAAGAGAAATAGGTTATGGAAATACTCAAGAGAATGGAATGGACAAAGGAAGAAAAACAGAAGCCTATGAATGGAGAATGTGACTGCTAGTTTCAAGAAAGGCAAGAAGGAGGATATGGGCAACTATGAACCAGTTAGCCTTACCCTGGTCCCTGGAAAGATGATGGAGCAAATAACCCTTGAAATAATTTCCACACGTGATGGAAAAGAAGGTGCTCAGGAGAATGTTTTCAGAAGAAAGCATCCCTAATGATAGCATTCAATGAGATTATTTGATTGACAGATAACAAGAGGACTGTGGATGTTGTTTCTTTTGACCTTAGCAAGACTTCAGACACTACCATCACATCCTCATAGACAAAACTCACTGAATTGCTGGACACAAAGACCATTTTCATCATAATGCATCCCCTCATTACATAGCAATGATATTAAAACTGAAATTCAATGGCTTGTCTTTTGTAGCTAGAGTTCTGGTCAATCACAAAAAGGCTTCCACCACAAAGTAATCTTGGGTGGGTTGTGGTGACATGTGATGATGTGTGTGATGGTGAGAATTAAAACTAGAATGGATAGAAATAAGATAGGTAATGCACAAAAAGAATGTCTGAAAAAAAATTTCACGACAGATTTAACTACCTCATTATTTCTAATCCTAATATTATAACATTTCTATTGCACATGATTCATAGAGACTCACTCCTGCTTGTTCTTTTGCCCTTCATTTAACTACTCCCTTAAAGAACATTCATGTTTTCTATTTGGAAAACCTTAATAAAATAGGAAGTTTAAACAAGCAAATAAACAAAAAATGCTGCTGACACTTAAAAAATGGCTCATTAGAAATGAATGGGAAAACCATCTGTCTTTGTTAGCTACAGATTAGATATTTCATGCATCAGCAGTGTCTAATGCATGCACAAAGGAAAAAAAAATATAGGATTATGGGCATTGCTGCTGACATTACATCCTTATGAACCATGGAGAATCAGTAATAAACAGTTCCACATAAAAGGACAGGGTGTAGATCCCACTCTCATTACTATAAAAACTGTACTTTTTCCATTTATTTGGAAAGTCATTAGTAAAATCTACGTTTCACTTCTTGAAAGACATTTCATTGGTTTCATAGGTATTGTTCCTTTTTGCTATGTTCTTAAAGCAATTCTAAAGTGATCAAGGGTCAAAATTTTTGTAAATTAAATATGCCTGTTTTAATGTCAAGACATTACACGTGTTTATTTTGTCTTGAAATGACTTCACATCCAAAAGAATACTGAGGTTTCATCTTCAATTGTGAGGCATTTTCTTCTGAAGTAGAGAATTATTTTCAGAGCTTAAAAGTTCGAATATCATTAAAAAAGATTAGAATGGGATAGGAACTACAAAATTGGTCTTGAAGAATAGCATTATTGTATATTAAGAAAAAAAAATTGAAAAAGTATGCATTATTCAGCTAAAACAGTTGTATCTTAGAAAGAATAATTTATATATGACAGTACAATATGAAACATATGTACATATATAAAAATTATACATTAAATGGTTCTAGTATAAGTAAACTATACACAACACAATCAGAAAATTAACATTGGCTTCCCCACCACTAGTTTCTAGAGGTAATAAAATTTTAGTAATTTTCTTTTTGGATTTGTCTGGGATTTACACTAAGTGCGCTCTGTTAGATCAATAGAAGCATTATAGGAGTTTATTTAGACTGCAATTACAGACTGTATGCTGTTAAGAGGTCCTCTATAAACCAGGGCTCACTCTTCAGCAATAGCAAGCAGACAGCAACAGTAACCATCATATTTTCTTCTACTAAATGTCAGTTTGGATATGTGAAAAAAATCTATCAGAGTTATAAAAGTGCTCCTTTATTTTTGAAGGTCACAGGTGGAGAAAGGGGACCACAAATACAAAAATCACATCTCTCTGTGAGCATCTATAGGCATTGTTGTATGTGGGTCTCTTGGACTTGTTCATTCCCTATCTGTAAGGGACAGTCATAAAATTTTCATAGGTTTGCTCTATTGAAATAACTCAGTGAGACACCCATAGAAGAAAGTTGAATTGTTTATATTACAGTAGATATCAAAGGTAGATAAAGACATAACTGACTCTTGGAGATGAACTGAAAATAATTTTTTGTTGTTTGCTTTTATAGCTTATATCAGAACAATAATCTTTATAAGGACAAAGCTATTTTTTTAAATGCTGTTTGCCAGGACATGACAAGTCAAATTTGTTTTTTTAACAGAATCTGAAGTAGAGAAATGGCTACCTCATGTACGAATGCAGTATTTGAGCAGTGCAGATATATTTGTTTGTTTGCTTGTCTGGTTTTTTTTAATAACTTTGAGAAATACTGTCTGACTTGAAGATGCTTAATTTTGTTGTTTTGTTGGGTTTTTTTTACTGTTTACATGCTTGGAAATTGTAACACCCCTTGAAAAAAATTTTCAAGCGTTTACTCGTATAAATATTCTTTGGCTAACTTAATCAAGATCTGTGTTAGGTGATCTTTGGTAAATTTAGTCTTGAAAGATGAAATGTCACAGCCTCTGTTATTTTTTTGAGGTTACAATCCCCTTGTACTATTAGGTGCATAGTAAGAGATTATATTTTGGCATATAAATGAAGGTCAGTTTGTGCAAATCCTTTTTTCTTTCTCTTATTCTAATAACAAATGTGAAAACAGACATCTATTTTTCTTAATCTATTAATATATGGTTAAGTGATGTCATGATGATCTGATATATTCCAGCATACTTAATACCATATCTATCCTTGGTTATCAGGTTTTTTTATAGGGACCTAATTGGTTCTAGGCAATTGGTTCTAAAGTATTCAATGTCTTCTATGTTTGGAATAAATTAAAAAAAAAAAGAAAAAAAAAGAAAAATAATACATTAGTCCATTTGTTTAAATAAATGTTTTCTTATACCCTTGCTTCTATTCTAGGATCAGATAGTGCTTTGATATCAGTCTGAACCAAAGAAGTATTGTTTCTTCTATGATTCTCTTCCTTGGAATTTGATTAGACCCTTGGTAATGATCAATTAAAAATTCTGAAAAATTTTCCAGAGAATATTAGAAACACTCCCCTCTCGCAAAACTGATAGAGGCATCTTGTTTAAATGACGTGCAGAGTTCAAAAGCTGCAATATGAAGGAAAAAAAAAACATTTTTCAGCTCACTCACTCAAATCATTATGCAGAGGTCATTTGCACAGACTTCTGAATTGGTGTGCATTATGTTCAATCTTTTTCTCATGTCAAATTCTCCACATGTCAAGGTAATCTATCTTCACTGTTAGATTTGTATTGTTCACACTTCATAAAATTTCAGAGTTGGAGCGTGTTATCTAGCACTTCATGTTGCCATGCTAATTATTGCTAATAAAGATTGCAGTTGTAATCACCTTTATTTGGCCTTTTTCACTGCCTGCAGTGGAAGGATCAGACCGGGAAAGATCTCCTTTACTCCCCCTGAGCAAAAGTCCCTTCCACTGTGAGCATTCTACCCAAAGAGTTCATTTTTCTTTTCTGCAATCAGTGCCATCTCTGTATAAAGGGTGAAGAGCTTTGAGGTCAATTGACAAAACTACAGCTGCATTGCTAAACTTCCCAAATTTAACAAATGTTTCTCCTGGAGGGGCTGTTACCTGCATTCAGTTGATAGCTTCTACTTTTTCAGTGCAGCACTTTTCTTCATTTCAGATTTCTCAGGTCAAAGAGGACTTGTCTCAAAATCAATACTAAAATACTGTAAGAGTTACCTGTAACTCCGAGAAAATATCAGAGCAATAAAAACCAAGAAAAGGCATTGAGCTGCTTTCCATAACAACTAGGCTCCTTACACTGCATTTTGAGCAGAGGAAGAGATTTCCAAGGGGAAATAGTGCTGAAGATACCAGTTTCCACAGGTGCAGCAATAAACCAAGTTGTCATCAAAGATTGGCATTAAATTAAGAGACAGGAGCACAAGCAAACGGGCAACTGGGGAGATGGAAGTCTTTTATTCAAAATCCTTGAAAGATGGAGAGTCATCCAGATAGCTGATTTATTCAACATCTGAGTCTAACAGATTAACTTGCTTTAACTCTTGGAAGCCACATGACATCTGATTCTCGAAAGAGTGAAATAATACTACTTTTTTTTTTTTTT